>JACXSJ010000792.1:0-166151 GCA_014851325.1 Pentalonia nigronervosa | reverse complement strand
CTGGGAGGCATCTACGTTCTGTTATATCTATCTTGCTATTTTATTCTACTATCAATTATTCTTATTGTTCTTTATGCAACAGATTGAATAAAACATTTATTATTATAAAAAAAAAAAAAAATTTTAATTTAAGAACAAATAACTGTATATAATTAAAATGTTCATAAAATATTTATTATATATTGTTTTATGTATGGTAAAATTTTCAAAATATTTTGAATTTTGCTGAACAATTTATAGATATTTAAAATTTTCAATTTGTTTTTAGTTTTATTTTTCAATAATTATCAATTTATTTTTGCTAAGTCAAAAAACTTAAAAATGTTATTTAAGGTTATTCATAAGTTATTACAATAGCAGTTCAAAAATAATAAAAATACAGATGAACGATTTTTATAAGCATTTAAAGTTCAAATTTTAAAAAAATTCGTCAAAATCATGAAAATTTGCAAATTATTTTATTGTTCAAATTATATAAAATATTTATATTTTATAGCTATTACGACTAGAAATCTAAAATATATGTAGTTTGAACTGTAACCCAAAAGTCTAAAAAATATATTAACATTGTTTTTTTTTTCTTATAGATTTTTATAGATATTTTAATTTCAAATTTGTACGAAATTTTATATTTAAACACAGAATAACGATTTTAATTATTTTGCTGTATTTTAAAAAATATTATTTGTGAAGGCTTCAAACTTTTAAAGTACATTATTATATTTTATAACAATATAACTATACAAAATGATATTTGAGTATACAATGTTTTTGTCAAAAATTAATGCAACCTACTGTATTACATTTTTATAGACAGTTCTACCATTTTACATAAACTGTCTATTATTGTATATATATATATATATATATATGTTAAATCATATATAAATAATATATTGTATTATCGATTAAAATTATTAAGCGAATCTAACTGAACTATATTGAAGAACTTGCCATGAAATTGTTGTTGTTTTTGTCCTAAATCCATATTTATTGCTTGTATACCACTTAAAAACGCATAAAATAATATTATTATATGATATGGTATTTTAATATGCATGTGTAGCGTATTCGAGAAATGTTGATGTTACTTTTACGCATTTATATTCTGTAATATTTGAATATAGGCAAGTATATATTATATACTATTTTATCGGAAATGTATTATTTTATACCTATATTATTATGTTCAAATAGTATGTGATAAAAAAATATCAAAAAACATACCTATATAATGCATGCATACCTGTATTATTATTATGTGAATGCAATAAAAGTAAATCTATTGTATATAGACGAGCTGTAAAATCTTCATCTTAAACTTGATGGTTCTAAAAATCATCCAATCTTGTACATAGAAATGAAAAGCAGCGAACATTCGAATAATAAATTGAACATTCCATTCATAGTATATGTACCTAGGTATCTATACATATATATATATATGCACATATTTTGTAAACTATGTAACTGTGTGAAGAAATTAACAATGTTATTATTTTATTTAAATTGTACCTAGACTTTTATTCGATTCCAAACCAAAAAAAATGTCTACTTTTTTCTTTTGATTTTCTCAACTAACGATGTGACAAAATTGAACGGGATAATTTATGCTATAATTATTACAATCATTAATCGGCAATATAACTAATAAATATAAAAATAAACTCATATAATATACATTTGATACACATTATAATATTTTACAAACAATAATTATACTTCTTTGTCAAACTAAGATTTTACTTTGAAAAGTTCGTTTGGATAAATTACATCTTATATAAACACATGTTAAATAGTAATAAAATCTCTTAGACTCAATAATATTACATATTATTATTCCTATATTTCAATCAAACTTTGATTTCAATAGACCATAATAATATATTATAGAACTCTTGTACGGTTTGTTTCTTGTCAAAATACAATTTTTTCCATTTTAGCTAAAACTTTGGATTAAAATATAATTCTAAATAAAATATCGTTATAAATTTATACTTATAAAGATTTCAATACTTTGAAATTGTATCACGTTCTATATGTATTTTATGTTTGCATAACTATCATTGTTTGTTTTGTAACGTAAGATTAACATGTTTTATTAATAATTGAATCGAACCCCTTTATGATTTTCAAGCTATATTGTAATTATATGAATATTAACGAAATTTTACTTATTTTATAGTCTTGTGTAAACAGTCTTAGTTTACACGAACTTAGAAAATATAATTTAATCATTCAAACAAAATTTCCATATAATAATAAACTAATAAATAATAACTAACAACAGACTATACTTATAAAATAATTGTATTAAATTAAAATTTTTAGATTGTATTATTATTTATAAACACATCGTTTCGTTTAGGTCGTTCACTCTTTGTTATGTCCTAGTAAAGTTATTATATACAAATCTGACCTTTGGAAAATTATAATCTAATGTATCAAAAAAAAAAACCTTAACAATTTAGAAATTAAACATTATAATATATTTAAAGTTTAAACATCTTACCTTTTGATACTTAGTACTTACATTAATATTTTATCATCTGATCAAGCTAAATCATGAAGACTATAAACAATAAATTTTCAGTAAAGCGATGAATGTTTTGCATGATTTTAGAATGAATTGGAATATTTAAAACTTATAATGTATATAATCACTTTATTATGCTAGAGAATAATCGTATATTTTAATTAAAAATTAATTATGCATACTTTATAAGCTAATTTTAAGACATTCCATTCACTTTTCAGAATTTTGCTTAAAAAATGTGAAACTTATAGCGTTTTCGTCAAAAAAAAATAATAGTTTAAGAATGTTAACATTTTTTTGTTTTTGTACATTAATTGAATCGTAACAATAATTAGCTTTTCTTCCTAACCAACTTTATTAAATGCAATACATATTAAATGATTTCTACCTTTGGTCAGTTTAGTTACGAATAAGAAAAAAGTATATTGTGGCATTCAGGCATTCAGTAAAATATTATAGGTCTTGCAGAAGGCAATTATTTTGACATCCATTTATTTAATTATACCACAGAAAAAAAAAACTAGAAAGTTCATTAAAAAATCTAATACTATTTCGTTCTATAAGTACTGACATTAATTAATAAACTAAAACAAACACGTACGTGCATATCATATTGAGCATTCTAATCTATATGCAGATGCTGCTTTTTAGGAGTAATTAATTATTTAATTATATAACTGATATATCTTCTTGCATAATAAATGAACTATATTTTTTATCGTTAAAACATATTTATTTATTTACATGTTATTTTAGATTTTGAGCAAAGCAACGTATTTATTTTACAATGATGAGTGTTATTTTTTTGTCTGTCTGTCGCCTTTTTGATCAGTGAAAATGCTCAGATTTTTCAATCTCAATAACTTTTTTCAGAAATAAAGTGAATCTAGTTGATACCTCAAGGAGTCAAAAGTAAAAAACACGCAGTATTTTCTTAGTATTTTGAAAAAAAAAAAACAAAAAAAAAAAATTATTAGGAAATTGACGAATTCAGAATTTGTATGCAATGTTAGTTTCCGACAAAATTGATTTGCTTATTTTATTGTAATTAAAAAACAAATGAATGTAAAAACTGGGAATTTTCACCAAATGTCTTATTTCTTATTTTTTATACATGAATACATTTAAAAAAATAGTTTGACTCTTTTAAAGCTATCTATAGACATTTAACCCCTTTTTTTAGTTTTTTTTTCTATAAATTATCGATAGAAAATTTTTCGCTTGGTCAAAAAGCTTGAACATTTAACACAAGGTTTCTCAAAAGTTATTATGATAGAAGTTTAAAAATATTCAGAACGTATTTGTACGATTTTTTTTTTTATAAGCATTTGAAGTTCAAAATCAAATCGTTGAAATAAACAAATTATTTTGTAGTTAAAATTTAAATTTAAAATGTTCAATAACATTGCTAAGATTTGCAAATTTAACATAAGGTTTTTAATAACTGTAATCAAAAAATCTAAAAATATATGTAACATAGTTTATTTTAATAAAATATATCAAAATTTAAATCAAAAATTATGTTTACATGGTTGATTTTTATAGCTATTTTAACTAAAATGTAAACATACTTAAATATTTAAACGAAGAATAACGGTTTTAATAATTTGGTTGTACTTTAAAAATATTGTTAATGGGTACTTAAAACGTTTAAAGTACTTTATTATATTTTATATACACATGACATTTAAAAATGCAATGTTTCGTGAAAAATTAATTCAACTTAGTAAAATAAATTACTTTAACAGAAAAAATATCAAAAACAATACTACACAGAATTCAAATTTAACAAATCCATTAGAGTAACCCACATGACATCTACTGTACCTACCCACTTTTCTTTTCTTTTCTTTTAGATTCTGAACGGAGCGATGAATGTATTGATTTTATAAGGTTATGTTTGTATTTTTTTTTTATTTTTTGTATCTACCATCACGTTTTAGGAAAGTAAAAGTGCTCCAATTTTTTTCATTAGCATTTTTTCCAGTAAGAAAGTGAACTTAGTTGATACTTTGGGGGGCCATAATTAAAAAATTCTCAATAATTTTTAAACGCGTTGAGAAAAATAGAAAAAATAAAGAAAATCAGGAATTTTTCGCAAATCAAATTTGAAAAAATTGATTTTTATTTTTACTGAAACAAAATAAATAATGACCGTATATGACAATTTTACTCAATGTTTATATAAGCATTTTCTATATACTATACAGTTTTTAGTATATTTTGACTTTTTTTGAGCTATTATTAACATATCTAAGGCATTTTAGGTAATTTTTTTTTATAAAAACTTTTTGCTTGGTCAAAATACTTGAACATTGAATAAAAAGTTTCTCATAACTTGTTCTAAGTGAAAATTAAAAAAAAATTGAGCATAAGTATCTAATAGTTTTTTATAAGTGTCCAAAATACAATTTCGAAAAAAAACGTAAACAACACAAATGTTTGCAGTGTATTAATTAGGAAATTCATAAAAAAATTTTTTTTTAAATATAACATTTAAAAATTCAAAACAAAGATCTCTATAAGTTTTTTTATCTTTCAAAAGAAAAAAAAATTACAGGAAAGTCAAACTAATTTTTTATGAGCTTTTGAAATTAGACATTAGTTATTCATATGTAAACTACCGAACTATTTTTTCCGGCAACGATTTCCTTATTTTAATGGAATTCAAAAATGAATAAACGTAGACATTTGAAATGTTTACCAAATGTTTAGATTATCATTTTCTATACAAAAATATTTAAAAATATTTTGAAAATTTTTGAGTTAATTGTAGGCCAAAAAATTTTCGATTTTCTCAATTTTTTTTTATTTAATATTGATAAAAAAAATTGTATAGAGTCAAATTTCTTGAAAATATAATACAAGATGTTTATACATCTAAAAGTAATAAAAATATATTGGCACAATTTTTTTTTTTTTTTTATAAGCATTTAAACTTCAAATTTTGACCGAAATTCATCATTGAACATTTGCAAATTGTTTTGTAATTAAAAATTTATAAAATGTTAAAATTTATAACTAAGGATTGAAAATTTTAAATAAGTTTTTTTGTAAGTATTTAATGGTGTAACCTAAAAATCAAATAAATATATTAAAAAAAAAAAATTTTATAGACATTTTAATTTCAAATTTGGACGAAATTAGATATTTAAATGAAGAGTAATGACGTTTTTATTTCGTTAAATTTAAAATATTTTTCGTGGATGCTTGAAACTTTTAATGTATGTTATTATATTTTATACACTCAATTAAATTTTTAAATGCAATGTTTTCTGCAAAAATTAATTCAACCTACTGTATTATTAATAGTAAAAAAAATTATTTTAATAGCGATAATACCTTAAAAAACATTTAGTTATATAGCTTGACAGAGCGTCTTTGCTCAGAATCGTGTTTCGTATACAATGATTTATATCATTGAATACAAATTTAATATATCCATGAAAGTAAACCATTCAATACCTACTATATAGTAGAGTAGTACTTACTTGCTGGATTTTTTTTTATAAATTTTTCTTTTTTTCCTTTTTATCATTCTTGTTAAAATCTTGTTAATTTGTAATATGTGATCGTAAAAATTTAATTTTACTTTTAAAATACATACATTTGAAAAAAAAATATTATGAGGAAACAAATGAATATGTTTGACAAGTATTTTGTTAATTAATAATTTTCAACGTTTGTTATTAAATTTATTTCGCTCATTTTCTAGTATGTTTCTTGCGATTCAAACCAATAATTAAGCCCCCTCCCCCTATTACTTCTGTAATCTATTTATACAATTTTATTCTTAGCACTTTGGATAGGTCGCATGATGTTGGTGGCTGATTTTCATGAATAATGTTTTTTTGTACTACTAAAATGTGGTTTTGAAGTGGACACCTTATTTTCGAGTGTGGTATATTGGGATTATTTTGATAATGATCATCTCTGAAATTTGTTATATTCGAAATATTTTCATATTCTCTTGACGTAATCTTGAATTGTTAATAAATCTTCGATTAGAAGAGCGTCAGTTAGACATTATAACATCTGATTGTTATAGCATGCTTTTCTTTAAATCGTTTAAAAAAATAATGTTTTAATGAATAACGTAATAAACCTATTCAACAAAAATAAAATAAAACAGAGACGAGAAATGAAAACTAACACTGGTTGTTAACACATTTACTGCCGACCTATATTATGCGGCAGCTGGTGAGTAGCCGAATTTGCGATACAGTTAACTACGTGTTGATGCTGGCAAAGTGTGTCTGTTTTGTGTATATTTATACCAGATTATAGTATAAAAAGTTTAATTTTAATACCACATAATAAACTTTATTTTAAAAATCGATTTTCTTTTTATCATTTTATTGAAATACATGTTCCGAGTATCTGATGTTCGTTGTATTATTATGTACCAGATAATAATATCAACACATCAGATTTTCAGACGTTCGTAATTTTTTCAAATTGTCAAACATAATTTAAAAATCCGAATTTTCCAATGAATACAATCCAGATCAATACATTTTTTTTTTATCAAAAGAACACAAGCTGAAAACTTCTGATAAAATAATCCGTGTAGCCGATTTTCAGATTTTACACACACTAACGTAATTTTTGTTCAGGTAATTGTATATATGATTAAAATAAATTTCAGAGACAAGATACTTACAGTGGAACAACATAGATTTATATACAAATACGTACTAAAATACGGAACTGAATCCGTGAAAAATAGACTTTTGTAAATCGAATTGCACTGACACTGAACAGATCTGTACAATAGATCTATAACCACGATGTAGGTTGATTCAAAAATTCTTTTTCAGAACAGCTTTTTTTAATTTCTAAAATAAACTTGTATCGTGTATCAATTATACGTATATTATATACACCCCCCTCCCCCATCAACCAGTAAATTTTAGGATTAACTTTTTTAATGGTTTTATGTGAAAATTTGTTCATGTTATGGATTTGGATAGTAATTACTAAATTAAATTTATAATATTTATCTCTCAATTTAAACCTTACTATAATAAAATATTGTTCAAATTTTCGGTACTATGAAAAAACTTGTAAGTCTATATTAACGAACGTTATATATTTTATATTAATCAATAATTAATATCAATAAATTTAAAAACAATTTGTTTAAAATTATGTAATAATTATCATAACAAATCATCGTTATGAAATTAACTTAGGTAGTTTAAAAATTGGTAAAATATGAAAAAATTTAAAAAAAAAAAGTAATTGGTGAAATTTAACCCCAGTGCATATAAATGTCGTAAAAAATTCACTAGTGAAAATTTAACTCCCCCTACCGTTAAAATGTTATTAAGATAATTTACCAGAGTAGGTTAAATTTCACGTGGTAAATAATCACTAATACATATTTGCCGGTGTTATTTTGGTATAATTGTAGAATAATGTTACAACATAATATAGCCTTACCAAAGATCTAATTTTGCTACATCATAATATAAAGAACCCATTATGTCACGTAACATAATACTATTATATTTTGCTATTCTACATTTTTATTCATTTTTATTAATTACTAAAAAAACAATATAATAATATTTTTATTTTCATCGCTTCACTTTTTATTTATTTATATATTTGTATTGCATTTTAAAATACTAAGAAACCATTAAAATAAAAAATATAACCCGTTTTATGTTTGACCGTAGGCGCGGTTGAGGATTACAATTTTATAGCGACAGCTCGTTATTATTACGTTCGCTTTAAAAAATAGACTTGCTATCAGATCCTTGTTTTTTTTTATTTTCAGGCTGTAAAAAATACATACAAACATTACACAAAATATGAACAATCGTAACATACTAACAATTGATTTATTTTAAAATTATAAAACGATCGTTTCTTTGTCACACTCGTATCGTATATTATGGACAGTCAAAATTTTAATTTCATTTAGTATATATGTTATATAGGTGAGAGCATATCGTAGCCACTATTTTATTAAGATAGGTGAGGCCAGTGAAGCGTATGTGCTGAGGCGATACAAAAATACTGTATATAAGACCGTAGCACGAGGAGAGTGTTTTTGAACTGTTTATTTTATATTTGTTCTTGCTACTAATAAAAGTGTTTTCGATCAAAAGAAAACTGTGTTGAATATTATTTCAGTTGTTTTACGTTCTTACCTATTAAAAGGAACAGTGTCAGGATATACGTACTATGTGTCAATGAGGTTTTAATTAACTGAATAGTGTCAACAGTATATGTAATCGTTAAGTCATTCTATGTCAATAAGGACGAACGTAGGATTGGCAAACGCATACCATCGTACCTTACGAATTAACAGTGACATTCTAATTTATTTAGAGAGTGTCATTAGCTAAAGCGTACGGAGGTAAGTCGTAGTAGGATTTTAGCGCGTGTCACTCTGTACCGGTGATACGACACTCGGAATACCAAAATGTCAAAGTACAAGTGCACAATCTACATAATATATTATAAACGTAAAACGAATAATCACGCGATGTCAATGCGATATAAAAATAATAATAAAATCTATTATAGTGTAAAACTGTGAGCTATAATGTCGGCGGAATGATTCTGGCTCATTGGTCGTTTTAGGTTCCTCTGAAGGTTAACCAACCCATAAAATTGGCGGAAAAACCACATCAGGGCATACATAATTGTCAAATATATAAACCGTAAAATCAAAATCCTTAGTAGGAGCATTTGTAATAAACACGATAGGCATCGCCGACTACATTTTTGGGCAAAAAAAACATTTTAACTAAAGACCTACTTCTAATTTCGAATCGCATTCTTTTAATAAGTTATTATTATTATTTTGGGTTTATCTAAACCAACTTTGACTTAAATGGAATCTACAGGCCATAATTTTACTATTTGGAAAAACTTCTTTAATAAGCATTATGTGAGCTTTTTTAAAATAAAAATAAAAATAAAAATTTACAATTAACTAATGATACTAATAAATTTATGCCTGTCAACTTAAAAAAAAAAAATTGCAATCGTGCATCACATATTTAAATAAACTTCAGTCGATTTTGACGTCAAAAACAATATATTAAAGGAATATAAAAATCTTTTTGTAACGTATGTATCATATAAAGTTGATTGTAGTAATTTGGTGAATGTGAAAATGTGCCATCGGCAAAAATATGAGTTGAAGGACTTAATTCATCGAGATTAGTCGGGAAAGTGAATACAACAATATTTGAAATTTCTTCCATGTATAAAAATGTTCCTATATACTGGTTTTAAAAGTATCACGGAAGTTAAATAATTGAAATTTGGATTCTTCGGTGTGATTTTTGCAATTTTTTTTACGGAAATCATACACGCTTTTCCTCCATAACTTAATATTGGAATGAACGGTATGTAAATCATTTTCAGTGCTACGTAATTCTTGTCCAATTATTTTATTTAATCTCGTAAATAAGTCAATTTCACGTTTTATTTTGATCCGAGATTTACTATTTTTCTATTAACGATATTTTCTGGAATAATGCTATGTTTGTGTTCATTAAGCACGCTAAGCACTTTCGTCACATCATTATCTCCATAAAGACTTGATTGACAATTTTCGTAATTACATCGATATTGAATACTGCCTAAGAATTTAAGTACTTTATATTCCCTATATTTATGACCATCATCTACTAATATACATGACTTACCTTTTTCAGTTTCAAACTTTTTTAGAATAGGTAGGTCCATTTTTAACACTTTTTAGTCTTACTATGGCACACTTTACGAAACACAGTGATACTATGTATGTGAGTAATAAATTAATATTTTGTACAAAAATATCAACACGTTTCACAACAACCAACAGTCAACTGCAACTCAAATGTAAAATCTGGCTATAGCCTATAATAGTATCGCTTGACGCATACCTATCTGATATCTATACAGATAATATAAATTAACAATAAAATATTATCTCGATTATTGAAGGGCTTACTACTTGTATATGTACATACAATATAATAATAATTACCAAAATACCTGGTTATTACTTAATATTTAGATCGAAAAAAATGATTATTACCATATTTCCTATATACCTAGTAATAATAGGATGTCACTAGTTGTCAAACCGATCGTTGAGAAACTATTTTTCTGGATAATAAACTTGATAAAAAGAGGAATTATCTATGATTATTACATCAGTGCTTTCAGTTTTGAAAACCGTTATTGGTTTATACAAAAAAAAAAAAAAAATATACCTTTGCATCAAGTATAAAATATGCAATGCAAAATTAATATCTGCTTTCAAAACTATTGGTGGATTACGTACGCGTTAGGGAGTACGATCAAAAATACGCTGTAGAGACCTCTGAACCCTACGACTACTGATGTCACGCATACAAATAAATGTTTAACGTTTTGTTTTTTTTTAAACCATGAACCATGGGATTCTAATTTTCTATTAAGTTAAAAAAATCAGTGATATTTTTGGTCCCTATGATAAATATTTTTAGAATAAGGTACTGTGCCTACAAATAAACTGCAAGAATGATGTTACGATATCCGGTGCATTCATAATTTATACATCGTGTGTTTGAAAATTATTTGTTAATTTAATTCTTAGTTTATTGCATTTGGAGAATGCACAGGAAAATATGAAAAATCCATATGGGAATAGAATACTTACTAGCATCACTGTAAAACCAATACTGATTGTTTACTCACATTATTGGAATACGGCATTTCCAAATCAAACTCTGTTTATTCAAATGTCAAAAAGTAAGCATATAGAGTATTCGAAACTTAATTTGAATTATCGTTAATTATATACGAATAATTATTGATTTTAGCTATCCGTATTTTTGGCTAACACTATTACATTTGTCGAGCACAAGAGGCCGTACGTTGACATTTTATTATTAGATACGGCGTTTATGACGGGCGACCGATCGCCATATCATCGGAGAAGGGGATCGTTATCGACACGTCGTCTGAGTGTCTCCACCGTGAAAAACATCGAAACGGTCGCGTCGCGCTTCGAGTTCCGTTGTGTATGTGAGGGGCCGGTGCGCCGCCGCCATTGGCGTCCGTCCGCGATTCTACGCCGTCCGGTTCGGCACGGCGTGAGTTTTGGGTTCGGCGCCCCCGTCCACCGTCCGGTGTTGTTCGTTTGTTGCGTTCCTTTTCTCCGTCCGCTGTGCTACGCGGGCCGCCCGGGTCCCCGGTTGTCACGCACGCGCGGCCGTCGTCGGATGTCCCGTCTAAACATG
Organism: Pentalonia nigronervosa; assembly: GCA_014851325.1. Lineage (NCBI taxonomy): Eukaryota > Metazoa > Arthropoda > Insecta > Hemiptera > Aphididae > Pentalonia > Pentalonia nigronervosa. Next base: position 154,379 of record JACXSJ010000792.1, on the reverse strand, counting down.
CGCCGGGGCAGTCCGCCATTGAACGTGCAAACACGCCGCCCGACTTCAAAGCGGCTGTTTTGTCGGGCCGTGGCTGCCACCGGCTGATCTATTATCGCACCGCGTTTGTATTTTTTTTTTTTTTTTTTTTTGTTTTGTATTTTCGAATTATTCTAATTCGCCTTTGTCCCACGTCATTCGATCCACGGTTGTCCGATCTGTGGTCGCCGCTAGAGATATATTCATACCAACGCTAGTTTTTTTAAGCAACGGTTATTGCAGAACATACCAATAAATTTGTTCCCATAAGTGTCATACCACGTACAATCGTTGTTATAATAGATTTAAAATCGATTACCTCTTCCCGCCAATCTTTTAAGCACCCAAACAGTTCAAACTATACAGTCCACTATAAGCTTCAATAACAGTACAGTATCCAAGGGTCGCGGGCAATAACTGACGACACCCGGTACGCCGTCGCCCTGTCGTGGCTGTTTATTCTTACCGGGTTGCCGCGGCACAACTTTATTCGTGATTGATTTCACATCGTCCAAACACTAATACGTTTAGAAAAAGTCTTTAATTTATATCTACCTAGGAAAAAAACATATATTTGATTTTTATTTGAATAGTACTTTTAAAAGTTTTAACACAGATAATATATAATAAGTACAAATTAATAAACATTATATTATTTTCAATAACTGACGGGCTTAAGCTACTAAATCTAGCAATTCGCGTTAAAAACACACCATTCACTAAAATTATAAATAAATGTAATTTTTTAATACGTAATTGATATTACAGATATTTATATTATTATGGCTAGTTCGAACGCTACGGGCCATTTGGGCTGAATTGGTTTTTGAATTTGTGATTTTTAAGTGTTTTCACGGATGTCAAGGGTTTGTTATGATGCAAAGCCTCTGTAAAATTATAACGATACTCCCCAAGGAGTATTTTACGAGAACTATATGGTATATATAATTTTCCGAAGTTGGGTACACGGTAAACAGATTAATTTTAAAGGGTACCCCATAACGGGCACGGTGTATCCGATTATACATCAAGCAGCATTACACATTAAAACATTAAAACAATCAAGTTACCTACTCTTTAATTTCGGTTTAATCAGCACAATAATATATTATTTACACCGTCAAACCGATTTATGGACGTTACTCCAAAAATATCGATGACCTTCACCGTTTATGTCTATCGTGTTCATTGAAATTTATATTTTTTGCAGAGAGTGTACCAACTAGATTTGTTTTTTACTCTTTAACTTCTATATATTTCCTATTATTCTACATCACATTTGCTTATCGTATTTTTTATTTATAACGTGGAGATTGTAAATTTACAATACCATTTACAAGTCCTGAGTGTTTATAAATCCACGATTAAGCGGGAATAAAACTGCATAACATATTAATATCATATATTTTAGATCGGTACGTATTATTATTGTTAAATTCGTACTTACTTAGTAGTTATAATTAATAAGTGGTTATATCACAAAAAAAACATATAATGTATCTACAGAATGTAATATCATAGGTGGTATACACGTAAATAATATTTTAATATGTACAATTAGTTTGAAAATGCTGATAGCTGATATTATGCTATGACGTGTTATTGATTTACTGGTTCTATTTAATTTTTAATTCGTTTTGTATCAAAACGTATCTTAATATAGAAATATCAATAAATTAATATTATTTAATTGCCATTTATACATTACATATATAGGTACGATTATAGAATAATATAACATCTCCAGTTGTTAATAAATATAATATTGGTACAACGACATAATATTAAACTAATATACAACAATAACTAAATTAATCTACTAAGCGTATACATGCAATATAATGATTTGTATAATGAGGTTGGTTCATAAAATTATAATTATTACTCTTTGTATGAATTTTGAGTAAATTAAATCTATTGTTGTTGTTAGTGTAAATATTATTTAGACTAAGAAGATTAAAAAAGTATATGAACATTTATTGTCGTGTTTAATATTTATACATACATTGTACATGCATTCTGTGTGTATACAATATCCAAGAATAATATTGTCCTATTCAGTCAGAAATGTCGGAATGAATTTTTATTAGGAAATAAAAGAAATGATAATATTTTATTATTTAATGGACTTCTACAGAAACAATTATATTTTTTTTTTATTTTAGATTAGCATTTCGATGGTGTTGTTTTATCAAATGTGTAAAGTACCTATATTTACAAATTTCTATGAATGTGTTTTTTTTTTTAAATATATTCCATTTCAACAATAAAAAAATATAGTTGGTATAAGTTAAGAAAAAAAACTATGCACTTTTTTTTAATATTCAAAATTGTAAGTATCCTTTTTTAGGGATTTTTTTAATAATTACTAAATACTAATAAAATGTATTTAAAATAACATGTATTATATGTAATCACGTATATGTACGTATAATATTTATAATAGCAATACTTGATATTTAGGCATTATTTTATACAATTTTCAAGACATGTAAAGAACAAATATTTAAATCGTCGATAAAAGAGCAAATATCATCATTATAACTGATTTTTATAAAGTTGCTATCAGAGTAAAAAAATGCACGCCTCTAGCAGTATACATTAGGGACACTTCAATGCTTTTTTTCATTTTACTTTTCTCCGGGATAATGTTTTATTGAATATTACAAACAGAAGTTTTCTCAATAGTTTTTACGCATGAAATATCTTTTTTAAATAACGTTTCTATATTTATTCTTAGGGGCTAGCCAGTCAGAGTAAATGACATATGATCACCAAATTATGTATCAGCAAGTCAAAAATATTTGTAGAAATCACCGTAATAATATTTTTAATTTTTTTAAGGTTCACAAAATACCAGATTTTGATTTTTAGTATAAATAACTCAACGATAAAAAAAAAGTTAAAAAATTAATTTAGGGCCAATTAATTTTTTTAATATAGCAAAATATATTATATACGATAAAGAATAACTAAATTAAAAACTATCCTTGAATTTAAAATTATCTGTGAGTCATTAAATTTACAATTAATGTTTTAATAATAAGAATATACCACTCAGCTACATTGAGTTACTATAAACTGCAATAAAATTAATTTCATCAAAATATGTGTTTTATCAATATCCAACTTATTATATTTAACATGACACGTTTGTTACATCCTCCAATATCCTTTCCACTAAATATCAAATATCTAAAATAAAATATTTCAATTCAACAAAACATGTACAAACAGCATACCATATTCGACATGATATTATTTATTTGGTACCTACCTAATGTGTACCTAAATGTGTATGGAATGTGTAGGTAAGTATTTCATTTAAAATAATAATAATTTGTTTAATCAAAAAAATTACCCACAACAAAGACACAGGCAGAAATTTGCTGTGGTTGGCGATTTTAGCCTATATCACGCATGTGAGGGATTGTAAAGTCTTTTAGAATTTGAATATATCCTATGAAATTCACATTTTTCCCTTGATGAAACTTTATAAAGCATAGAAGTTTTGAAAACACAATATAATATTTTCTTTTTTCTCTAAAGGTGGCAGATACATTTTATTGGTATTTACCCGAACATCACACAATACTGATTAATATTGCCTTCCATAATATTATTATAACTTCTATATTGTCTTCCTCTCATTTGTTTCAAAAACTTATCCATCGTATTTTTATGTAATCTCTACTTGTTGATATTTCTATTACAATATTAGATACAATTGTACACTATGCATTCACAAATAACTTTTAATTAAGCCATTGTGATTAAAAAATAAAATTTAAAAAATTATAATTGATGTATTGTAATAAAATATTATACCTATATATTAAAGGATTTATTAAAAACTTTTAATATGTTTATTAATATATTAATATTTTTGATTGAGAATATAAAACTAGTTACCTGTATTTTTTTAAATTTTAGATTCAAAGTCATTCGATTTAAAATAGTCCGATTGCAGTTTTAATCAATTATAAAATCAAATTTCAATCGATTCGACGAAGATAAAGGAAATACGTAATTATTAAGAGATTATATTCTGTTAAATCTTGTTGAATATTATATTATGCTGTGCCAGGGGCGGATGGAATTTGATGAAACGATCTCTCTTAAGCAGCAGTGTTATAAAACGATGAACAAGTACTGAAAACTGAAGTAACTTAAATTGTTATACTTAGCAGTGGGTTAAAGGCAATATATTGTAGTGAACCAAACACTAAGTAATTTGTGTTAAGCTTCATTATCTGGAATAATGCTCAGAGTATACTTGGTGATCCATGTATGTGTCTTGATTCATTTTCTTGATCAATTAATTCATTCATAATTTTTGATACTTGCAAAACTATATTTTATCAAATAATAATATTTTTTACCATTTTTATTTTTACTTACATAATATTACAAGTATATATAAATAATTATTGAAATCTAAATGTTTAAGTATTAATAAACAATAACTAATAAACACAAAAATAATTAAATTATTATTTTGTGAAAACTACAGTATAATGTATTAACTCATCACTCTATAGTGGCACTAAAATTGTTCAGGAATGGAAAGTCGGAGAGGTATACACACTGAATGACAAAAATTAGGGAGCTTGCTAGTTTTATTTAAAATCTTAATTACTAATCGTATTTTATTATAAAACATATTGTATAAAAATAAACTAACATATCTTACTGTTAGATTCATCAAAAAAAGTATTATAATAAGTGGTGAACGCCTAAATATGTAGATCACTTTCTATATAGTTGTACAGCAGTTACAAAAGTTCAACTCACTTATATATTAGGATAAAATATGTGAACGCGCTACATATTACCAGCTGCTCTCTGTTATTATTTTTATTGTAGTCCTAGAGGGTTGTCATGCCACAGTTATGACCACTTTCTGTGTGAATAGTGTTCAAAAAATATTATGCGTTGTTATATATATATATATATATATATATATGACCAATTGTGATTGGATTTTTCAAAACACTGATCGTACATTGTATAGATAACTTTTAGAATTGTTCATTCGAAGAATCCTGAAAAACGACGAAATAAGGTCGGCAAGTGGGTACTGCTCTGCTGTACATTAGGTGTCGAGTGGGTCACTTTCATGGATGTGTTAAATTTGTATTTAATGATATAAATAATTGTATACAAACAACAATTTTGAGCGAAGACTGTAGGTCAGTCTACATAATTAAGTGTATTTTAAGATATTATTGCTATTAAAAAAATGCATTTCACTATTAATAATACAGTAGATTGAAATAATTTTTCAAAACATTGCATTTTCAAATTTCATGTGTATATAAAATATAATAATGCACTTTAAAAGTTTTAAGTACCCATGAAAAATATTTTTAAAGCACAACAAAATAAATTATATTGTTATTTTTCATTTAAATATCTAATTTGTCCAAGTTGGAACTTAAAATGTCTATAAAAATCAACCATGTAAATATATTTTTATGATTTTTTGGTTACTCTAAAACTACTTACGAAAAACCCCGTTTTAAATTTTCAATCCTTAGATACAAAAATCGAGCATTTTATACATTTTTAACTACAGAACAATTTGCAAAAAAAAAATAAATAGGTTTTAACTAATAATTCGATGTTTAGTGCCCCTACACAAATTATAGACTTTAAGCTTATAAACAAGATGGCGTAATGAAAAAAAAAATCGAAATTTAGCCGTTAATAAATTTTTGGTCTAAACCAACGATATTTGCTGTTAATATTTTTGGTGACAGATCAAAAAACAAAATCAGTTTTGTTTAAAATTGGCTTCTTGTAAAAATCCTGTTTTTCCCTTAATTTTTTTGCTGTTTTTGCCAACGCTTTTGAAAACTATTTGAAATTTTTATATTTTTGACTCCCCCCCCCACTCAAAGTATAAACTAGATTCACTTTCCTACCGTAAAAAATGCTGATGAAGAAAATCGAAGCACTTTTACTGCCTCTAAACTTGATAAATGACACACAAAAAAAAAAAAATAAGTTTTTTTCATCTCTAAAAATAATATTCATAACTGTAGTAAAATATACAGCTAAATATATGGTTTAACGCCATTTATATTATATGAATATATATATATAAATATATTTAATATAATATTAAATATATATTTTAATACCTATACTGACTAACATTGGAAAATCAAAAATATAATAGTTGATACTTTGAAAGTTTGAAATTGGAACTAAAACCCAATACAATTAAATGTTTATAAACGAACCAAATGCATTTATATGTCAGATACCACGCAAGAAAAACAATTATTAAGTAAGGATACTGTGCGGGTACCGTTCGTCTGTATTCAAACATCGAATAAGAAAGCAAACAAAGCATTTCTATAATAATTGATGAGTGCGGGACAGTTGAATGGAACGTGAACAAAATCGCAAACTTCTATTGTATACCACGAAGGGTGGTATGGCAACGTGATAGTACGGCATGGCGGTGAAGCGTTAAGACCTAACGAGTGTGAACGAGTGCGGGCAAATGGCTAGGCACGTCTTACAAAAAAAAAAAAAAACTATACGATGACACCTACAAGTATATTGATACTATTCGGAGAATCGTCAAAATAATTCGGAAATGGATTTCGATAATAATATATGCTACACTTGTCGTCTACGCTGATCACTTCCGACATACACTTATAAATAAATACAATTAGCGTAGAACACTATTTATTACAATTTGTTCAGCAGCAATCACCGCTGAAGAACCCCTCTTCTTATACATTCCTTGCTCTTATATATTACAGTTTAACCTAGTTCTATATGTTGCTATATCTATTAAAATTTACCGACTAAGGCTTAATACTAAATTTCGTACGACAAGTATGTTTTCTTTACCTATTTCATAGCTTTGGTATTAACTATTTATGAATTAACTTATATGCATATTACAACAGTAGCTTAACAGTTAAGCGATATAAATAGTTACCTATATGGACAGCGATGTACAACGATGATCAAACAATTATATAGATAACTTAACACTTAAAATATTTGTTTACATTGTGGATAAAATATAACAAAATGTATCTCGATAAAAACAGATAATTTAAGATTTGTATTTGTAAAACAGAATTTTCGCGATGAACATTATATATATATATATATATATTTAAATAGGTTCAAATTTTTACACTCGTAAATACGCGTATTTGTAGAGACTGGACAAAATTCTAAAAGTTAATTTCAGCAAAATACACATAAAAAATATGCGTACGACTACAATAACACGAATATAAAATTTTATAAATATGCTGTAGATGATATCTTAGAAAAATTAACAACTCCCCACGAAAAAAAATGTGTAGTTAAAAAAGAATGTTAAATCTTTTTAGAAAAAATGATCTAGATAATTTATCACAGATAACCATTTTATGTTAATAGATAAATAAAAATACACTTCAAATAATTGTTGTCTAGATAAAACATAACACCCTCTATAAATCGAACAAATCGACAAATTGAGTGCGTTATTTTTTTATTACAGAATAATAACGGCAGTTTAATTGAATATTGTGAGCTCGTGTTTGTTTATACACCGGCTATTGATTATTATTTAGATACATACCTACGTAATTATATGAATATTAACGCATTCAATAAAGTAAAAGTGTTCCATATTTCAGTCAGTGTTTGCAGTTTATAAAAGTAAATAATATGTAAGTGGGTACATACTAATATCAGACAGCCAATGTTGAAACCAGATAACAAGTAAAAGTATCTATAACATTTAACAAAATAATAAATATTAAAATCAAAAAATAATTTAAATAATTCAAAATATAAACTAACTTGGAATATATTCAAGTGATGCAAGTGAGTTTGGCTCCTCTAAACACCACTTACACACCGATTGAAAAGTATTATTTAACATTTATCCCGAGAGTAATTTGACTATGCTTTATCTCACTTCAAAAAATATTCTGTATTTATTAACATACAAATTTTAGTTGATTTTCGAATATATATTATAATTATTTTGTCAAAAATTAATTATGATTTATCAAAAATATTAAGTCTGATACAGAGTACAGACTATAATGCTTATGATAAGAACGACAGTACTATGATTTATTTCTTTGCCTATAGGCAGCTTTATATTGTATTCAAAAAATATATGTATTAGGTACTGATATCTATATAGCTATGTGATTTAACTCTAATATTCTGTTTGTTATAATATAATATAATAATATAAAAAGCTATATGTATGTCCAAAATCGTAAATAAATAGTCTGTGAATCTGTGAAATTTACTCTAGCTTAAGAAGTTTTATGACGTACTAAATTATTTATGTGCAATGTGTTTATTATTATAATATTAAATGAATTATTTTTCTGTATTAAATAAATTTTTCAGAATAATACTATTAGTATTTTTTATTCCCTTTCATTTATTATAATCGATATACTACAACAAAATATGCGTTAAATATTTTTATTTATGATCCATTATATTTAAATGTTGTAGGTTTATTATCCTCGATTTTATAAATTAACAAATATTTATTTCGTACAACTTTCAATTTTTTTAAATTATAAAATGCATAGCATTTTGTCATTTATATATATTCGTATATTATAATATATAATTTAGTGAACATAATCTAAACTTTAAAGATAATACCAATTGCTATATATTTTTATCACCCCTTATAATCTTATTATATTATACAAGCAGTACTTAAATTAGGAGAACGCATGGGAACTCAGCTCCTAAACTAGCTTTTGATTTTAATTAACTTTCACATACTACATTTTGTTAAAAGAACTTATAGGTACGGGGTATTAACATATTAAATACCAACGAAATATTGTTTGTTGTATATATTTGATTTTATAAAATATTAAATAGGTACCCACTACCTAATTCATAATTAAAAAATGTTTTTATCAAAAATCAAAATTGTTAATAATTTGAAAACAAATTCAATTTAAATCTGATTTCAATATAATCTTACTAGTTATCCGACTTTTTTGGATAAAATCATCAAAGTTATTAGTTGAAAATATAAAAAGCGCATGTTGTTAAAAATAATAACAAATATTTACAAAATTATACATTTTTTATTTAAATTGAATATGAACTATAGTAATATTTTTTTTCTTTTTAATACAACTAGGAAAATAAATGAAAATATTAAATAATGAAAAGTGTCAAATTATTAATAATTAGTTAAAAGAAATATAATTAGGAATTATTTAATTTAAAATATGGTGGTAATAATTAAGGGAGTTATGGGTGACAAAGTCCTTCACAGGTTAGTATTAAAATGTTCAGATGGAAAGCTGTTTATTCAATTTCTATTTGAGTTTCATTTTTTTCGATTTATCAATTCGAGCACTGTATACAAGTCTAATTATTATGTGTAATATTGTATATTCATATATATATATACGTATATATATATATATATATATATATACGTATATTTATTTAACGTATTTAAGTATCAATTGAATCATCGATTAGTACGCGTGTTACTGAGTTGGTACTTCCTGTAAGTAATCAATGTGTGTGTTTTTGACAACTCACTATACCAGAAAATTCCAATTACCAAAGTGTTTCAGACGAAAATATAATATAAAAAACTCAATTTATAATTGGCAAAAACCGAATCTAAGCCGGAGGGGAAAAATGTAATTAACTGTCTCCTGATAGGCCATACAAAGTTAAATCACAAGTTCCTTAAGGCCAAAGATGAATCTCCTCAGTTCACAACCTGTAGGGTTATATTAACAATCAAACATATTATACTAACAGAGTGTTACCAATATATTAACGACCTCAAAAAATATAATATGGATGAAACTTTAGGTCTAGATAACGAATACATCATAGATATGATATCCTTCTTTAGAAAACATAGTTGTATGGAAATTTTAGAATATGTAATGTATATATTTATTTAACTTTACTTTTAATTCATATTTAAAATATATAAAGATTGTTAACTTTACATACATAGCCAACCGCATGTTAAGCATTTTGCATTAAAACCAAAAACTAATAACCTTTATTTTTGTTGTTTTTTTAGATCAATAAAAAATATATATATATATATATATTATTTAACATAATAATATAATATGCTGAGTTAATGTACTGTTCGTTATTTCATACAATACAAGTCTTAATCCATTCAATTCTAAAACGTTACGCAGAAAATGAAACAGATGTGGATAAATGAGGAGACACGGGCAATTAAAAACGAATAAAGAAAAATCTTCGTCTATAAATATATGTAGGTAAGTGAAAATTTAGTTTAAACACGATATGAATATATAGTTGTATATAACAGCAGTTAGAATAAAGTAATATAAAAAAAAAAATCCCAACAGTTTGGGTGTATTGTAATAAATTAGTGTAATACCGTCCAAATACTGAGTTTAAAACTAAAAAATACATCAAGCGCAAAATTATATTACTATCACTATTATATTAGTAGGTTATAAATAATAATAAATCAAAAAAACTGTAATATATTGTCTTTATTCATACAACTATATATTATAAAGTTAGAAATAAATAGGAAATGCATATCGTTAATAATTTATAATAGTTGCCTAACGAATCTATATTTAAATTTGTATCTACTACTCTTGAATGTTTTTATGTATTTTTTTTTATTCTTTGTAAATAAAGCGTAATTGTTTTTTAAATAAAATCTGATATCGAAAATATTGGAAGGAAATGGATAAATATTATATATTCAATGAAAAATGGGATATAAGCAAACAAATTTAATGTCATTTTAATATTAGTTTACAATAATATTTATAATATATTTTTTTCATCTGAATTTATTTATGCTTGATCTGTCCCATACTAGTCGAAAGCTTCTATTAATTTGATAATTTAATTATTTATTAAATTAACAATAATTACACCAGATAAAGATCAAACATTTTTTACACTTACAAACTAAAGAATTATTTAGGAGCATGCTTTCTAGAGGTGAATATATGAACTATAACATAAGATCATAGACAAGAATGTGTTACCAAAAATTAGATCATTAACATTGAACAGGCTTACGTTATTTTCTAAATATTTTATACCGTATCTGATTCTGAACGGATAAATTGGACTTCACCAAAGTGTTATGAATTGCAATGATGTATTTTTTTTTTTGTTTATGCATAAAAATAGTATTTTGTGTAAGAAAAATATTACTCAAAAAGTATCATATTTATATCATATAGGTAGTCTTAAGATAAGAAATCAAATGCAAATAAATTGCGTAGAAATATTATATAGATTATAAATTAAATATAACGAAAATTAAATATCAAAAATAGTAGCAGAAATTGTTTTTCTACGACAAAGTATATAAAATGTTATTTTAATGCACTTAAGATCACTTGTTTATAAATATGGGACACATTTAATATATTGCATCTAGAGTGTTAGACGTGCTGTTGAAAAATCAAAGTTTTAAAAAACAGCTACAACTATGAACGGTATGGTTCTTTCACGAAACGAAAAACCACACAAAGACATTATATTATACTCGTATAACTCGTACTACAATAATAATGTATATTTTTTTTTCATGCGGAAAACGACTTTGTTTTAGGCATGGTCTGCGCTGTGGCAGTGATATTCATCGCTTTATGTAACGAACAGCAATAACTGATTATCAAATGTGTGGGCTGTGTTTGTACTATTTTAGATTCTGAGCGGAGCAAAAAATGTATTGATTTTATAATGTTGTGTGTGTGTGTATGTTTTTTTTCAATCTGCCAATACGTTTTAGAACAGTAAAATTGCTCCGATTTTCTTCATCAACATGTTTTCTGATATAAAAAATAGATCTAGTTAGTACTATGGTGGGAGGGGGGAGGGGGTGAAAAGTAAAAATTCTAAATAGTTTTTAAACGCGCCAAGAAAAACAAAAAAAAAAAAAATAAGAAAAAACTGGAATTTTTCCGCAAAGCAAATTTTTGACAAAATCGATTTTGATTTACGCCAAATGTTTATATAAGCATTTTCTATATATTATAAAATGTTCAATATAATTTGAATCTTTTTGAGCTATTTATATGACATCTTAGGTATTTTTTTTTTATTAATATTATGTCGATAAATTTTTATTTGCTCGATCAAAACACATGAAAATTAAATACAAAGTTTCTCATAACTTGTTTTAAGTGAAAATTAAAAAAAAAAATTGAGCGTAAGTCTATAATAGCTTTTTTTATAAGCGTTTAAAGTTAAAATTTCAACAAAATACGTAAAAATCACGACAATTTACAGTTTATTTTTAATAGAAAATTCTTAAAAATTTTTCTATTTAAATCTGACATTTGAAAATTCAACACAAAATTTTCCAAATGTTTTTCTTTCTAAAAAAAAAAAAAAAAAATTACTGAAAAGTCAAACTAATTTTTTAAGAGTTTGAATTAAACATTTTATTTTTACTCATAAACTACAGATTTTTTAGGGAACGATTTTCTTATTTTGTATTAATCCAAAAACGAATAACCGGAGACACTCGAAAATTTCACAGAATGTTAGGATTATTATTTTCTCTACCATTCATTTTTAAAAATATTTTGACACTTTTTAAAATAATTATAGGCATAAGAATTTTTTTTTTCTAGAAATATAAATTTTTAAATAACATTTTTTTGTTGATTCAAAATACTTAAAAATCGAATGCAAGGTTCCTCATAAGTTGTTATATTAAAAGTTCAAAAATATTAAAAATACATTAGTATAATTTTTTTTATAAGCATTTAAAGATCAAATTTTAATCAAAATTCATCAAAATATCGAATATTTGCAAATTGTTTTTTAGTTAATAATTTATAAAATGTTCAATTATTATAGCTGACAAGGATTTTATAGGCAGTTAATAGTGTAACCAAAAAATTAAAATAATATATTTATGTGGGTTTTTATTATAAACATTTTAAATTTAAATTTTGTTGAAATTAAATATTAAATGAAAAATAACAATGTTAGTTATTTCATTGCAATTAAAAATACTTTTCGTGAATGTTTGAAACTTTTGAAGTATACTGCCATATTTTAAACATTCAATGACATTTTCAAATGTAATATTTTATGCAAAAATTAATTCAACCTACTGTATTATTAATAGTAAAATTAATTATTTTAATAGCAATGATATTATAAAAATATAAAATACACTTAATTATGTAGGCAGTCTTTGCTCAAAATCGTTTTTCATAAACAGTGATATTATACCATTGAAATCAAATTTAACAAATCCATTACAGTTGACACTCACTGTACAGCAGAGTGGTATCCACTAGCCGAAATTTTTTTATTTTATTCATCTATTGCAAATTAAAATGTTTCAGCACACTGAATTCTCTTACAAATGTTTGTATTAAACGTTTTTATACTAAAGGTAATATTAGTAATATTTTGATAATTAGGATGGTATTGATTATGAGTACAGTTTGATAATTATAAATATAATTAATGAGGGAATAATAGGTTGAAAGTAATATTGGATTCCTGAGTCAGATTTCTCGTGCCTTTTTATTATTTTAATGTGCAGGTTCCTAACCATCAAAAGCATTTTCCCGTCGTGATGATTTGACGGTAACTGATAAAAGTTATCGCCACTGGGAAACTCGCGTATTATTTACTATAATAACGTCAACAGTCACTCATAAGGGTTAAGTCGGTGAACGGTTTATGGTGAACGCATAGCGTATAATATATTCGGAGGTCTCTGCAGCTAAGGGGTCATCTCTGCGGACAAACGAGAGTGTAACGATGTCACACGACGCACGCCACGACTACATTTAGATCGAGTGTGGGATTACCGAAGGGATGATTCAACGCAAATCCCCACATATATACAATATATATATATATATATATATATGTGTGTGTGTGTGTGTGTGTGTGTGTGTGTGTGTATAATAGATCTCGTGAATATTTGTTGTATCGTACACACGCAGTTTCACTCGGCAAGGTATGTATTATACAGGTCGGTTCAAAATGTATGTCACGACGCACTTTATTGATTCAAAATAGAAAAAAATGTATGATGTGAAAGTTTTTTGATTTAGAAACATCTAAAATGATTTGTACACTTTATAATTTCTTATAATATTTTATGGGGGTTTCTGACGGTCAACTTTAGAAATTTATAACAACTTTAAATATCTCTGAAGCACAAAGTTTTGCATTAATGAATGTTGTTCAGACACTAAAATGTATTAAAAAAATGACTTCATATTATGTTTGCAAAAAAATATAGGTTCCCCTTTGAGTTTCTTAAGTTGACCCTCTAAAACCCTCCTAATATACTGTAAAAAATTATAAAATGTACAAATCATTTTAGACGCTTCTAGATCAAAAAACTTTCGTGTCATACATTTTTCTGTATTTTGAATATTATTTATGTGATAAAATGGCTATGACATCAATTTTGAATCACTCTGTATATAAATATCATGTGCGTATATCGTGTATACAAACGCACCTACTATGTATAGGTACATGTTATTCCCCCACGTGTGATGGTCCGGCCGATAAACCCCAGTGGTTTAATGTTGTGCACCAGATTTACGGGTGTATTCCCAACCCGCGCAAATCCTACGTTTCGTAGTTTGTAGATAATAATATTATTATATCGTACGCATTTATTGTGCTACCATTGTGGTACACATGTTGTATAATAGGTAGGTAGGTGGTAACCTATGCGTTGACCGGAAAAAACACCGTCGGTCGAGAAGAAGGCGCACGTCCAAGATAATTTTTTTAAAAACTGTTGGGTTTTGGCGTAGTGTTATCCATGGCTGCGAAGGATCTATATGTTTAACTGTGGGCCGTATAGTGTATTGCGTAATATGTCAAAGCTAGTAACTGTGATTTCGGAAAAAAAATAAAACACAAACTGTGCATAGTATGTTTAAAGTGTTTAAATACTAGTACACATTTTTTAAATACTAGTCACCAATTTTCATTCATTTTTTGAATGAAGACCCGCGTCTAAGATACTTTTTTTTAAAAACCGTTGGGTTTTGGAGTAGTGTTATCCATGGCTGCGGAGAATCTAAGTTTAACTGCAGGCAGTATATAGTGTACTGTGCAATATGTCAGATTTTTAAACTAGTAACTGTGATTCGGAAAAAAAAATTGAAATACAAATTGTGCATGGTATACTTGAAGTGTTTAAAACACTAATGCACATTTATAAATAATTTTCATTCATTTTTTTGAATACTAATACCTAATTTTAAATGTCAATATTATTCGAAAGAAGAATATTTTTCAAAAAAAGCTAGTTGTTCTATTAATAATATCATATATTCAGCAACTAATAGTTTTAATATTTATTAGTAATTGCTTAAAATGCGTAGAAGTGGACCACAAAGTCTACAACTTTTAAAGTACCCATCGCCGTGTTTTACACTGGCTGTCTAAACTTTAAAATGTTATATGAACAAAAAAAAACTATTTGATCAATATTATACAACAATGAGATGTTGGTACCTATAGACGCCATTTTCATATGGATTAATGTAAATAATAATGTCATTATTGACGAATAATTTATCAGCGAATATGTCTTTTTTTTCACCGATAGATATAACTGGATTGCTGTATATTAATTAATGCATTTTAACAGAGACGGTATGTGCCTACACTATTTATTCCATTAAGTAAATTAAAAATATAACAATATAACATAATCATAACATATCGATATTGAATATACTATATTACAGTTCCGTGTATACACACACACACACACACACACACACACACACACACACACACACAACCTATGTAACTATCTATAGGTAGAAGTCGTACCGGTGAAGAAAAACCAACAATAATGGATGTACAGTTCATAGCTTCTCTAAATTTTATAAGCCATGTGAAACTAATAGATTATAAATACATACATAATACGAGTACGGTTTTGAATAAAGAGGATTTACCTAAAGTAATAATATACAATTAGATTGGTGACATATTAAACTGCAATTATTTTGATTGTAAATAAAATTATATAAAGGTCCGACAAGTAGATATCGTTCTGCTGTATATTGGATGCCGAGTGGGGTCACCGAAATAGATGTGTTAAATTTTAATTTAATGATATAAAATCATTATAAACGAAAACTGAGTCTGAGTGAAAACCGTTTGTCAGCCTGCATAACTAAGTACATTTTATGATATTTTCGCTATTAAAATAATTCATTTTATTATAATTAATATACAGTAGGTTAAGTTAATTTTCCTGAAAACATTGCATTTTCAAATATCATGTGTATGTAAAATATAATAATTTACTTTAAAAGTTTTAAGTAGCCATAAACAATATTTTTAATGTACAACAAAATACCTAAAATCGTAATTCTTTATTTAAATATCTAATTTCATTCGAATTTAAACTTAAAATATCTATAAAAATCAACCATGTAAATATATTATTTTGATATTTTGGTTATACAATTAAATATTTACGAAAAACTTTGTTTAAATTTTTAATCCTTAAAAACTGATAGTTTTATATATTTTTAACTAAAAAATAATTTGCTAATATTCGAGATTTTGATGAATTTTGGTTAAAACTTAAACTTTAAATTCTTATAAAAAAAAGTGTGACTTTGTATCTAAAATATTTTTAAAACTGCATTTAAAGCAACTTACGAGAAACAATATTTTAAATTTTTAATCCTTGGCTATAAAAACTGAACATTTTGTACATTTTTAACTGCAAAACAATTTGCAAATGTTCGATTATGAATTGTAATCAAACGAAATAAGAACATTTATAAAATAATACAAATGAGCAAAATAAAAACAAAACTATCAAATCATTAAATGCATGGGTCTAAAGAGGACTTGCTTTCACTGTGCAAATATAATAATTAAAAGTTAGTTAATCTTAATCTTTTTATAGTTCAAAATTGACACTTATGTTCTCTTATAGATTATAAAAGTGTTTAACGTAGCCACTGATGACTTAAGTCGACAAACAGGTGATAGTGGTGGTGGTAGATAGATGGCGATTTTACAATATTTAATTTTATTTTTACTGAAAATTTATAAACATAAATATACAACAAAATACAGTTGAGATTCTATAGAATGTTATGTTTTAATGTTAAATTTAGATTGTGCTGATCTGCATAAACACCATGGCTGTGAAACTACAATTAATTGTAAATAACAGTCGTGGAGACGTCTTGCAGTACTGAGGAGTTTATTAACATATTATGTGACTGATGCAAATCATATTATCTTGATACAACCTCGAAAAATATTTGGGAAAAACTGGTAACGCGGGCTGGAAGAAATGAGCCTCGCAAACATGCACATACAGATGACCAATATAGACTTGTTTCGTCGAGATGTCGTCGCACCGAAAACGGTTTGATTGAGAACCGATCGACATTTCCACGAAGGCGGAGAAAAAAGCTAGCGATGACATCTGTATCTTTCGTGGGCCTAGGTTTTAACTTTTTTCGTTTAAAAACTGCATCGATTGAAATGCAAACTTTTTCCAGTTGTATATTCCATCACTACCAGCTCTAAATGGCTTAACTCCACTGTTTTATTATTTACGATAAGATGCAAGTAAACTATCCATCTTCTACTTTGCTTCAACAGCATTTGTATTCAGTTCAATTGCAATTTCTTTCCAATATTCGATTTCTTTTTACTCTATTTGAATTGAGAACACGTGGAGTCCCAAAGAATTGGGTGGTCTTTATACGCTCATCATTCCATTCTATATGGTTAGTTTAAAATTTAGAAAATGGAAATTAGTTTGAATAAACTAAAACTCTACATATGTTCTATTTATTTCGTATTTCCTATGTACACAATCAATATACACTGACAGAATAAACAGAATAAACAATAAACATTAGAAATAATAAATCGAGTAAACAGCTATCGTTCGGGGAAATACCAGTTGGTGACGAACTACGCCCGTACTCAAATAATATTCTTTTTAATCTAACCTGAACGATTGCCTGCGAACGCAAAGGAAAACGTTTGATGGCGTTTATTCAGATTCAGGAGTACGTCCTAAATTAATAATATTTAAAAAAAATTTAAAAATTTACCTTTAAAATAAATAAAAATGGTCTCATAATATATTATGTATTATGCTTTTATTTAATAGCTCTGTTATTTCTTTTGCTTTACTATATTGGCCAATGATTGATTGTGTTTTATTTTTATTAACTTGTAAATCTGGTTGTAGTACCTACACAATTTCTTTTGGCGGGTACACAAATTGGTACAAAATTGAATATTCTTAAATGACTTTTTTTTTTGTTGTTTTAATAGAATAGCACAGTCTAAAATATAACTACATTTTCTATATTATTTTCATATCGTATTTTTTCAAACTGTCTAACTGCAATATTTGTAGTATGGTTTTGTTTGAAACTGATTATTTAAATCAAAATATTGTTTCGAAAAATGTTTGTGTATTAAATTTGATTCTTTATGATAAAATTTAACATCTTTTGTAATATTATTAACTAGGTATCTATATGGTTTATTTATTTATTTTTTTAAAATAACTTTAAACTATGCATTAATTTTATATTTGCATTATTCATAATCTGCACGTGAACAAATATATTTTTTCTAACGATCTGCATACATTTATACTACAGTTTTATAAAAAAAAATCTAACAACATATTATTTTACTCAATACGATTTATAACAAAAAAAAATGTTATTTTTAAAACGACTATGAGAATAAAACACAGTCCATATTATTTGTATTAACTATCTATTGAGGATGATGAATACGATATACGTTCGTCCGCTAATTTCCATGGCTGGCCAATATATCCACCGAATAAATGTCAATATTGTATAGAGAGAAAGAGAGAGAGAGA
Organism: Pentalonia nigronervosa; assembly: GCA_014851325.1. Lineage (NCBI taxonomy): Eukaryota > Metazoa > Arthropoda > Insecta > Hemiptera > Aphididae > Pentalonia > Pentalonia nigronervosa. The sequence goes on along the minus strand of JACXSJ010000792.1, from coordinate 135,460 downwards.
GAGAGAGAGAGAGAGAGAGAGTTTACCATAGAACGTATCATTTATAATTAAATTATTAATGTTATTTGTACGAAAGAAGATACCACCGTAAACGAATAATGTTATACTTACTACACAAAAACGTGTTCGCATAATTATATGATATTATGCCGCACACTTGAATGATTATTTGTCCATAACTCAAACAATTTGATGTTCGAATATTCCTACGACCTAACGGTTATTATAAGACATATTATCGTGAAATTTGACCTGTTATCCGATCTGGGAATAATAACTATTGATTTAATATTTAAGTTTGTTATAATTTCGGTGATTCATTAAAACAATATATAAACTACTGATAATTTTACCCGTGTTATCTATATATAATATTATACTACCTATATTATAATAATAATAGACAATAGTTATATTTTAAAATCAATAATCAAGTTTGTTGAAAAATTATTATTTTATATTCATATAAATTATAAATTCATATTTTTATTAATATTTAAGACAATAGTTATATTTCCAAAAAAAATTAAAATTTAACATAATAATTCAGTGATCAATTATAATGTCCAATTACAAAGACTATAGTAAAAAAAAACACCAATTCCATACTCGTGAATTTATATTAACAGTTCATCGATACTATTCAAACTTACAATTTTAATAAATTAAACTTTAAAATAATGGTTTTATAATATTATGACTTTATTGAAACACATAATATTATGTGTTGAAATGTTTATACTATTATTTCGGAGAGATATTATTTTAATTTAACCGCAATTGAAAATGTCACGATATGTCAAAATTATCTGTAAAATATAATGCTATATACACAACATACTAGCAACTAACACAACTGTAATACGTCAAAATTGTGAGACAAAGGACAAAACAGTTGAACACAAAATAACAAATGTTCAAAATGACTTAAACTTATCATTATGCAATATATCAGTTTAAAATTGCTTAGAAAAAAAATATTTATTAATAAGTCAAAAGTAATTTAAAATTAAAAAATGTCTATAATACAAAAAATATACTAACTTTTACGAATTAAATGATATCAAATAATATTCAGGTTAAAAAATTTCAACAACAAAAAAAAACCTTTAATATTTAACATGAAAATCATCGATTAATGTTTACAGAAATATACACTAACAAATAATCATAAGTTTCTCTTATTATTATTATTATTATTATTATTATTATTATTATTTGATGAAATTACTAATGACATATTCATATTTACTCAACACATTGAAAAATTCTGTGTCATTAAATTTAAAAAACTATACGAGTTTATACACCAATTTGATACGCTATGTTACATGTGTGTTGGACAGAGACAACACTCGTAGATGAGAAGTACTCTCAAGTGTTGACACGAAACATATATTTATGATGTACGATGTGTAAAATATGTATATAGTATAAACAATACCACGTGAAACTTTATGGGCATGATAGTAGTTGTTAAAACCCTACTCAGTAATTGTAACAACACTTAAAATTTTGTATGAAACTTTAAAATGATCGTTTTATTGGTAGAACTACACGAGAAAAATGGTCAATGCGTGTATTGTAACTTTAGACTATCTATAAAACTAAAAGAATGTGCATGTATAGTTTCAACTGAATTTGTTTCTGTTTGATTACAAAACAGTTAAGCTCGACAAATAAAAACAGTTTCAAAAAATTATAATGATATGCCGTAGAAAAAATATAGACAACTATATAGAAAGCATAATTGAGTTTAGTCATTACATTCCATTCACAAAAATGTTTTGAATATCTAGGAAATATACTACTTCGTATAACATTCACGAATGAAATAAAAAACCAAGTATAAACCAACCATTATTTATTTATTTTTGCTTTACAGCCTTACAGGCCTTTTGCAGCGTCGACATTTTTGAATTTGTACATCTTCAATTCTCGCTCTTTTTCTTAACCCATTCAAATCGTTTATCAATCGATTCGTCCAACGTTTTTGGGAATTCCTACCGTTCATTTTTTTTTTTTTTTATATTCAGCTTGAAGGAAGTATTCGTTTTATTAACTTCCTCACCGTGCGTCATATATTATGCCCAAGCTGGACATTGGACAGTCTGGCCGATTTTGATTTTAGAAAATCTCGTAAGCTGTGTTCATTGTACTACCTGTTTATGTCCACGTTGTTTCTTCACTTGTACTCACTAGTGTTTTAGTTAAGTATAGATCCATATAGATTTTCCTAAGTATTTTTTCTTTAAAAGTCATCAGTTTCATCTTGCGTCGGGGACCACGTCTTACACCTATATGCCGTAACACATAATATAGAAATTGGGTAGTTTGAATAACTCTAAGTTGTGGTTTTAGGTATTAAAAGCTCAGTTTAGTCGTTTTTGTTTTTAATTTACTAAAACATACAAAGTAATTTAAATATTTAATGTAAAACACTAAAACGTCTAAACCAACAAATTGCTAGTAAAATTAGAATATTTTGTTATTTTGTTATAATTTATTTATGTTTCATTTAAAATTCATTTTTTTAAAATTTAAAACCGTTGAAATAGTTAATTTTAAAATTGTATTCGATGTTTTGTTATTTTAAGAATATAATAGTATTGGGACGGTTCCTATTTTATCTAAAGTTGACAATTTTAAGTGGTTATTAAAACAATTCTATGTGTTTCTATGACAATAAAACATTGGTATTTTGGTTACCCACAGTTTTTTATTGGTATCTGATGATAGTAATTTTTATTTTTATTTTATTTTTATTTTGCCCATCGCATGATACCTACTCAATATTCAATAAACTAATTAAAAATAAATATATTAATATCAATGTAGCACTGAAAATTAACTTTTGAAATTTACATTATCTTAAGCCCAATTACATTATTTTAAAATATATATTTCGAATAATATGTAGTTAATTTTTGTTGCACTATAAATTAATAAAATATGTCAATCATCACGGGGGGTTGAAAAACGTATTAAGTATTAGTAGCATTATATTTTGATGATAAGCAATCATTAAATTACGTATTATACAAACAAAAATATTAATGCAAAATTGTTTACATTGGCCGCAATAGACAAACCATCATATACGTCCCATTATGCCATTACATAATTAACATTTAAACTGACATACAAACATTAGAAATGTAAGTGTTTTTACAATGTTAGTGCCACGGTAAATATATATTTATTATTTAAATATGTACTGGGTAATATTTACTTGCCCAAACAAAATAAGTCGTAGTATATTGCAGGTCATAATCGTATATATGTATAAACACTTTTTACATAGACAATAAGATTTAATGATAAACATTTTACAGCACCGCGATAATGGATAATTTTAAAATTTATATTTTACAATTAAATGTTTCGATTTTAAATTCTAAGTGGGCCGATAAATGTATTTGGTATACAATAATGTGTTTTTTATGTGCTATCACTCATTACCTTTTGAAACAATAAACATGTTTCATTCTCCAACTTTGAAGATGGTTTTTAATAACACAACTTGAATCTATTTGATACTTTGGAGTTTAAAAAGTTAAATGTATAAAGATATTACCATAATAAAAACCATTACTTTTAAAAATAATCAAGAAACCCGAAAAAAGAAAATTGTGAAAAATGGGAATTTTTACGCAAAATTAGTTATCAGCATAGGCAGGTAATTGGTATTATATTATTGTTGTAATTCAAGAATAAATAACTGCAAATACATGATTTTTTTAGTAAATGTTCAATATATTATTTACTATAGACATGACACAATTTACAAAATATATTTATTTAATTTAGTGCAACTTATAGATTTATTATATTGTTGACTTTTTAAGTTTATTTTAAATTTATGTTTAATACAATTTTTATTTTATTGAAAAACTATTTGAAAATTTAAGTGATAAAGAAATTAAAAAATATTAAAAATTCATAAACACAATTTTTCCATGTGTTTTATATTCAATTTATTATATATTTTATACTTGTTTATATGTTTAAATATTAACAAAATAAGTCATAATCACAGAAATTTATAAATTATTTTGTTTTTAAAACTTATACAATTTTAAATTTCAATATAATAATACATTGAAAACTTAATATAAGGTTCTTTATAAATTTATTTATTAGAAATTTAAAAACATAGGAAATACATTTTCACAAGTTGTAAAAAGTAAAAAATTTGGCAAATATTTTTTAATTTTTTGTTTTTAAACTTGTATCTTAAGGATTCTTATTTTTATCAAAACAATTACTTTTTTAAAACTTTTTTTAGCTTTTCTGACAATATATTATATTTTATTCATTGTTATTTTTAAACCTCAATTGTATCAAATCTACAAATAATATTTTTTTTTTACAATTAGGAATGTGTTTTATATTTTATTTTATGCTTTAATTTAATTCCATCGACTTATTATTTTTAAATAATAAAATCTGTTTATTTCTATTTAAACTTATTTCTTGCTTAAAATTTCTATTAGCACACTTTTAATATCGTGACTTCAAGAATATAATGTTTGGATTAAAATATACTGTAATTGAGTTGTAAGATACTAGCTCTAGCTAGTATCCACGTTTTAACGTGGACTAATTTTTAATTGAATCGCCTAAACATAATCAAAATAAACCATTTAAAATAAAAAATTAGACCAAAGTAGATTTATTAATATTCTCAATGTTCAAGTTTTACCTAATAAAAAAAAGTTAAAAGACATGGTACATAAAATTTAAAAATCAAACATGAAATTGACAATCCGGTTAAATAATTGATTCGATAATATTAAAATTATAAAATAAATGTATTAATGAAAACGAGAAGAAAACGCATTATACGCATTATAAGCATTCAAGAACCATGTAAATTGCATAGGTAGTTCACATAATGAATGTATGAAGTTAAATATAAATTTGAAAATATATTTTTCTAAATTGCTTAGATAGGTAAACAATATGTATATGGCCCACATCCAACTAATTATTGTTAGTAGTAGCTAGTAAGTATAAACCTTCAACAATACTTTTCAAAAAATAACAAACGTATTTTTAATGTTTTGTAAATTTAAATATATTTATTGTTTTTTTTTTTAATTGTGAACCGTGTATAAATTTATGCAACATCGTTATAAATGCAATTAAATGTATTAAAAGTATTTATTTATTACGTAAAATGTTTATTCTAGCAATTACAGAGTGTAAACTAACACAGCATAACTATAATTGTAGTTATATCAGCAATTAACAACATTTATATATTATGTCACCATCTTTGTGATAAACATATAGTGTTTTATTTAACCTTTCCATAATGAAGATATTTATTAATTTTTGTTAATTTTTTTTATAGCATTTTTTATATGGGTTAAGTTATTTATTTTAATTTATTTATTTACTATTATTTTTTTGTTTATTACTAATATATTTTTACAATCAATAAGTTAAATTTTTAAAATACGCTTTGTACTATAAGTGCTTTGTTTAATTAATTTTTTTCTTGATTAAACCTGCATAAATATTGGTTATTTGGTGATATTGCTAAGGTTTTAATTACATATGGCTTTATTTTTATTGTTATCATTCTTTTTAAAATACTTTTATTTATAATATGTAATCATATAAGCATAATATAATATTACTTTTAAAATATCTAAATTAAAAAAAAATTAATATGAAGAAACAGATGAATATTTCCATTTGTTGTGAATTTTGTTAAATATATTTTTATATATATTAATATGGAATACTATTAGCTTTAAGTAACGAAACGGTTTAAAACAATAAATTACATTGTGTAAAATATTTTCAATTTATATTTTATTGGTCACATTAATTAATATTTGAAGATTTTATTTCTGAAATCTTTGTAAATATCTATCAATTTTTAATCACTATACAAATTATTAAGAGTATAACGTGTTTGAATATGAGTTTAGAACGAATTCCAAAAGAACAACTGATTTCTTAACTTTCAACACGATCGTTCAAAAATTTAGTAAAACTAAGTCTTTTACTTAAATAAATTTAAAGTTGAACTATGCCCACGAGACCAATTCCGTTTTGAAATTTGGAAGATGAAAAATTTACCGAAAACCAAAATACCGATAGGACATTCAAGCGACAGAGTCAATCGACCGACAGGACAGTAAACCAACAGTAGTAAAACGTATGTCTTGTATCTTTGTGTTTTGATCTTGCTTTGTGTCCAACAATTAAATGATACGAATTATGAACTATTTATAATTATTCAAGTCGAAAATAATACACGTGCATTGTGTATTTCTTTTTTATTTCAATATTTAGTTGGTTAAAAGAACTTTTAGAGTTTAATATTAGTAGATTGTTTTATTCAATCATTAGAATATTTTTAAAACGTTATCAAACAAACAAAAAACAATTTATTTTTCGTTTATTATAGTTAGTTGTCATTAAATGGCATTTTCTATTCTTACGCCATATTATTGGTTATAATATCTTACTATATTTTAATCCTAATCAAATAATAAACACTGTAGATCTACAATCATTAACAACAAGCAGGTGTGTATACGAGTCAAACGTGTTTTTTTGTTCATTCAATAAAAAAAAAAAAACATCTAAAATTAAGCAATAAATTCATATCTAATATGGTTTCCACAACTTTATTGTTTTAGTCCGTATTCTTCCGGCAAGTACGCCTTTCCGGCTGTGCATCAGATTCGCTTGTATCACATAATGCACAGATATTTAATATACTCCGCGTTTACATAATATCATGCAGACATAATTTGCCATAAGTAGTGACGTTCACGGTTTATAATATTTTTGTTCGTCGTTCTTTTGATAATATCATGAAATAATATTTTAAGTATAATATTACTTATTATGCATAATTTTATACACGCATATACCTACCTCATTTAACGTCGTTATTCAATTTTATAACTACGAGAAGGGAGAAAAACGTAACACTTCTTGTTTAAACAGTAAACACCTTTAGGTATCTGTAATTCATAAAAAGTTTCTTCTGGGTACACTTTAGTATAATAAATATTGATGAACAAAAAAACATAACCACGGTAAAATATCTCACCGAGGTAGTGTGTTATTTTATAAAATAATATAATGTTACCACTATAGTATACCTATATATTATTTAAGACAATGCCAACTTACTACAAACAATTTTTTTTCTCTTCAAACGCAGTTCAAGTGGTTCAATAAAATTACAAATAATTTATATTTCCTACCCTTTTGCTGTCTGTTTTCAGGATGATTATTGTAGTCATTTGATATGTGCAAAAAAAACTATCAATATTATAGCAATAGGAAGTAGAAACCTACACATATATAGAAGTAGAACCGAAAGTTGTCATATAGTTCGTTTGAAATTTCTAAAAACAGTCAAAGCACTCAGACTTCAATGGAGCGTAAAATAGTCGTGGTACTTTTGCCAGTTGTTAGTATTAAATTGTAGGCATTTTTTTATTTATTTTGTACAGTTTACAACAACAAGAAAGTCGAATTAAATTATAATATCATTAAATTTATTCATGCCAAGAGTTCATCAATAATATGTTCATTTATGCTGTGTGAATATTAATTTAATATTGTAATCGTATATATCCGACCTTTTTTGCCGGATTTTTCTAATTTTTGAATAAACGAAAAATAAATCATTCAACATTTTCATTTATTAATAAAAAATACATAAAGTTTATCTTTATTTATTCATAATTTCAACTACTTTTTAAATGCTATTTGTTACGTATTTTTAATATAACAATAATATAAAAAAAAATACACAAATATATTAATCTAAAATCAAATCAGTTTTAATATCTATAATAATCATTGAACATTTCTTATATATAGGTATGTTTGCGTTTTTTTAAAAATTAGAAAAGTTAAAAAAAAAATTAAGTCATGCATGTAAGTACATGATAAGTAAACTCGTACACGACATGCAATTTGGACAGACTCCTTTAAGATGTGGCATACAATCAGATAGACCCCTTCAAGAGCTGACATGCAATTCGGACTTTATTTTTTTTTGGCATGCAATTCAGATGTAATCATCCATTTAGCTACCTATATATTACACAATAATTCAATATAGTTAATATTATTATACATAATATGAATTCTCAAATTATGTATTTCAATATATTTAAATTATGAACATACATTTTTATGGTTAAAGGTTTATCAGATAATATAATATTTTGACATAAAACTTTCTTTGTTATCTAATATTATATTTTGATAATTTTACTTTTTTGCATTTAATAGCTATTTAGAAAATACTAACAAATGTGTGTTTAGTGTGATTTTATTACTTAACATTGTAGATATTTAAGAGGACAAATAGCTTTAACGTTTAAATTATTACGCAATATGCTATAAAGATACAGTTATATTTTAATATTCCTACTATTGCATTTAACTAAATTTATACTGATATATTAAGCATTTTAATACTTTTAGGTGAGACGCAATTCTATTTAACGAACAATAAAACAGTATTATAGTTGTTAAATAGACATAATTCATAAATTAGATCTAAGTTGGCCGGTTGAAAAACCATTATGAACAATATCCAAGGCACTAAAAATAATGCTGCCAACTATTTAAATGCAACATGCATACGATAAAACGTAACTTTTTTTTGATTTTAAATAATAATATAAAAATTGTATATTATATGTATATGAATGCTGTTTTAAATTTAATTTACCTTCAAATCAATTTAAAATGTTAGTGTTCTTTAATAAAAGAAGTAATAACTATTATATTGGACAAAACTATTTTTAATAATAAATATATAATATTGAACTAAGTATATTAATTTAAACTAAATATATATTTCAAACATGGCTTAAAAATATTTATAATTTTATATTATTTTTAGCATAGAATAATTTGATTTTGTTATTACAAACTAAAAAATAAAAAAAAAGTAGATGTGAAAAAAACGTACCACCAAAGTCATATGTATAGTAATTTTCAACAACAACTTTAAGAAAATATAAAAAAAAAAAATAATGAATAGGCCTCTACTGTTGAATATGGATCACACGTTGCTAAATTTTATCATACCTATTTTTAAGTATTATAAATTAATTACTCTCGCAGCTCAACTTATAAAAGGTGATAAGCCATAAGTATATAAATAGTATTGGTAATTTGCAACTATTATAGAGACCACAATCTATTATACTTTTCTGCAAATTAACTAAATATATATATACAAATATTATTTGATATTTTACTCGTAGTAAATACGGAAGTGAGTATAGTTGTTTTGCTTATTCATTGACCACATTTTTATCAGAACTTGTATAATAATAAATAATATTCTAAACCGTCAAATTATTTTTGCATTTTTCATTTCAGTTACCATGATTGACTTATTGGAGTTTAAGGTGAGGTAATATTTTACAATCTTATATTTATTGTAAATAGAATGGAGAAAAAAAAAACTAAAATACTAGTTAGAATTAAGTTTAAAATTTGTAGTATAAATCATGTACTTCGGTAAAATGTCTTTAATTTGTACCATCATGTCCCGGACTCGATAATATATTATTATTATTATAGTTCAACCTGTATAGTACAACAATGTTTTAAACATTAAACTGTATCTTCCATAGTTCAATATATAAACAAGTTAAATTTAAATTGTTTCTTGAATTGAAAGTAGAAGGTCGTCAACATAACATGCAATGTTTGTTGTGCACGGAGTAATCTTCGAGAAAGTAATTTAGTATTGCGATCAAATAATATGAAATAAATTGAATAACAATAAGTAATCCAAACAACAATTTTCCGTACGTTATTATATTCTGTCATTGCTAGTACAATCACCAACCGTTCGATCGTTTGTAAATAATTGAGTTGCCCGTAAATTGCTACATAAATGTCATACTTATACATATATGACTTGAGGTTTTTAACCATCATTTATGTACAGGCCGTATATAGGGAGGGGGAAGTAGCATGGCGGGCAATTACCCATTACTAGTAAAATTTTGGGGACGATAAATTTTTATGATTTTTTTTTTTTGTGTTCATCCAACTCGTAGTAATAATTATTATAATAATGTAATATTTTTTTTCCTATGTATATTTTATATTTTCGATTTATAATTGGAAATTTCACTGAGATTTCTTATGGGATATTCTCTGAAAAAGTATTAATATTATTTATTTAAAATTTGTAATTATATATTTAAGTTTTGTTATTCAATTTTTACATTAAACAATATGTTATCCTAAAATTTTAAGTAATTCACATAGTATATAAGATGACATGTAATTCGGATGCACCAAATCGGACAACAATAGTGCGATGTTAATATACCTATATTATATTGTATTATTATGATTATTAATTATTAATAAAATAATAAATGTGTTGAATTGTTATTGTTTATTTTCATATCTATATGTATAATTTTGGATTTCTTATTTGATATATATATATATATATAATATAAAATATTTAGTTATCTAATATTGATAAATATTATGTACCAAATACATGCAAGTATTTAATATATTAGGTAGGTGTTCATGTAAATTTATAATTTTTATTGCAATTGGTATAAAAGTAAACACACAAATGAATGATACCAATAAACCATTATAATATTATATTAATACAAATTAAGCTTTATAATTTTATATTTATTTATTTTTACTTTTTTTTTAACACCAGACATCCACCTTCTCGTGTTCTAAAATGATAGATGGCATTTTATAATTGCCAGAAATCAAAAAAGGAAATCTTTTGGACATTGCAGTCGACACAGAGAAATCGAAAGATATCTTATTTACATTATAATATCATATATACACGAGTTACGCATATAACCAAATGAAAATAGGTTAGTACGAAATCTATAGGTATACGACGTGGTAAAAATAAAAGCGATGTTTGGCGTTAAACAGTCACGTCTTGCGGTATTAAAATAACAAATAACGGCCGAGGAAAACATTAAAATATATTATTAATACGGTTTGCGGATGTGGCCGGTAAAACGGAACTTTTGGTTGAGCGTGAAAAATTACCAAATTTACCTTCACCACACTTATACAATAACGCATACAAACACACGTACATTATACATTACTACATTATACACTCGTACGCATTAGTATGCTTGGCAACATTAAACGTTGCCGCCGGACCTTAAGCATCGTTCGCTGGTTAATACGCGCCATCCCTACCCTCAACCACACAACTCAACCAACAGACAAAGGCCGATTCACAACGAAATTATTTGTATTATCATTATATATTCTCTCTCTCTCTCTCTCTCTCTCTCTCTCTCTCTCTCTCTCTCTCTCACTCTATCTTCCTCGCTCTCTGCGTCTAATGTATACATCAACTAGAACGTGCCATGTCGTCGTACAGCTCTTGTTACGTTTTCGAGAAACTTAGTTTGACGGCAAGCAGAGGGGTGCTATTTGTTTCGGTAAAAATAAAAACATTCTCGTTTCTGCAAAATCTAAAAATGGTTTGATTTTTGTTTTAGTCACCAAGAAAAATATTTCATTTAAAACACTCCTATTTTAATATATATATCAGTCGGTTTTAATCGGGCACGCATTTAGTAGTAATATAATAGCTAATGAGGTTATCAAGTAAATATCGTTTTCATCGAGAAAAATAACTATATTTCATTAAATACAATAATAATATAGAACATTAACTTCTAAAAAAAATAATTGCAATATGTTTATTTTTATTTAAAATCTGACAATGGTTTAAGGAAAGATGCTTTGAGTTTTCCAAAAAACTTGTGTAGTAGGTACCAGGTATTTATTTTAACAAGTTTTTTTACCGGAAGTATTGCCTTTTGATTATTATTTTAAATTTATAATATAATTGTCATTGCTTTTTGGAATGTATACATATAATTTCTTCAAGTGTAACAGAAAACTGCCAAAAATCAGTTAAACAAATATTTCGATATTGTACCTATTTGTTTTAACAATAGCTCTAATATTGATTTCGATGCTTCGGCTTGGGCGTAACTAGGATTTAATAGTTACAGAGGCTAGAGTCCAAGAAAACCAGATTTTAAAAAAAATCGTGGAGACTATGCACCTCCATTATGAGCGTCATTAGTCACAGGGAGTCTTGTAAGATCATAGTTGGAAATTGAAAATAAATCATAGAGTTAAAGCGTCCTTACCTTAAAAATATGCCTCTCATATTATAATTTCTTTGGTAAATAATATTATAACGATAATAAATGTTATATTAATCTTTGCACGGAGCATAATATAATATTGTTACACTCAAAATATTTTTGTGAACATTAAAAATATCATAATCCACAATTGATAACGAAAGTTCAAAGACAAGACTGGCATTTCATAACAAAGACACGTTCAACAATACTGTTTTCAATAATTTGTAAGACTTGAATTCGTATATAGACAAGTCGTGGTGTAGATAAAAACATAAAATGCGCAATTCACTAGCGTTTAATAATAATAATATAATATACAATATACATACTATATTATAGTAATATAGCATGCATTATCTTCATCCGCACACATCAATAAAAATATTATCGTTGGTCAGTTCATAAAATAAAAAATAAATTATGAAATAAAATCGTATAATATCACTCGATTGAGGATGATATAAAAAAAAAAAATACCGCCCTCTATATCCAACTACAGGTATTCACGCCGCCGCTGTAATAGTTTATCGTAGATCGGACGTCATGATGGTGGTGTGGCGGTATGTTTAATACTTTTCGCAACATATTACAGCGAAACCTCTAAATACTGGAAACTCTCGATCACTAAATTCGTGTCCACTATTCAGGGGGTTGAGTTTGTAGAAAATGAGCAATTTGTTCCCAAAAAAAAACGTTCGCCCTCTTGAGGTATCTGCTTTTTAGAGGTATCCGTTATCGGAGGTCTCACTGTATATATTATTATAATATTGTTGTTATTGTTGTTATTATCACTGTGATCGCTATTCAATCTCGCGCTTATCGTACAAAGCCGTGGCGGATGTTTGTCGTCGGACAATCGATCATCGCGCTGTTGTATTATTATTTATATATTATTATATTATATTATATTATACTGTTATAGAGAGAATGGTCTTGCGTGTGGCTATTGTGTAATATTATTATTGATATACACGTATATTATAATATACGTCTTGCAGATACGGTGGTAGTAAATCCCAGCAGCTAGTCGCGTGCGTAACTATAATATTATTATTATTATTATTTACCGGACCTATATCATCATAACTACACGTATATACCTCTACTAGTGTAGTTTAGGCCACATCTATGTATATATTATGCAAATGACAAACTACCCGATAGGCGCAAACAACTATAAAATATACATCGATGGCAAGGACGCCAAAAGTTACAAGTCAGAAACACCAAGTTTCACATCTATAGCTAAAATATATCTATCACTTTTTTTTTTAATTAATTTTTTCTTTATTTGAACTGATTTTGTTATATTTCATGCAAAATTATATTAATAGATTTGCTTTTCAAGTACATTACATTTTTTTTTTTTTTATTTAATTTCAACAGACTTTTGATAAGTTCAACAAATTTATCATCTATCCACATATAATAAACTTTTGATGGACATGCTAAACATTTTTTGATTTTTTGTTTGCTTTCATAACGCATTACTAATAATTTTCAAAAATATACAGCGATATTCTTTTAGTATGACGTACATAATGAATTATAAATGTAGGCTAAAATAAAAATATAACATAATAAAAATACTTCTGGGCGTATTATTATATACAAAATATTATATTCCTCTCAAAAATAACAAGTCTTGACTTTTTATATTTATGCACTAAAAATACGTGTCTAAAATTTTGAAGTAAACTTGCAAAAATAGAATACAAAACAAAAAAAAAATAGTGGTTTTAGACTTTAAAGTTATAATATTTAACAGAATGATCATTCAACGGATTATTGAGATTATTATGAAAAAAAAATGAATTAACCTATAAAACTTTCTGCTTTTTAGCTATCGATATATACAGGGTGCTTCGAAAATTATATCACAGCCATTTTGTTACATACATATTTAAAATACAAAGAAATGTATGTGATATGAAAGCTTATTGAACTAATATGATTTCTACATTTTATAATTTTTTACAATATATTTAAGAGATCAACTATAAAAACTCAAGTGGAAACCTATACATTTTTTTAAAAACATAATATAAAGATATTTTTTAATACATTTTAGTGCTTGAACAACATTAATTAATGCAAAATTCTATGCTTGAGAGATATTTAAAGTGCTTAAAAATGTCTAAAGTTGACCACACATAACAATCCTAAAATATTGTAAAAAATTATAAAATGTAAAAGTCGTTTTAGATATTTCTAAGTCAAAAAACTTTCGTATCATATATTTCTCTATATTTTGAATCAATAAAGTCGCATAAATTTTTAATCACCCCGTATATACATACAACATAATATTACAGACTTATATTGCGTTATTCCGCAATAGACAAATTGTATCGTAAAAATAATTTCCAATACCAAAGTTAGCGTCATTGTCGATTTGTACATCCGTGCAGAGGATTCCTAACCAAGGAGTTTGTATTTCGATACATTCGATGACCGTAAGAAGAAAATCATAGAGATCGGAGTATCATCAAGATCATACATTGGATTCGACGTCATCCAATCGCCGCGATCTCGCCACATGCTACGAGATATGATAAAGTATTATATGATAGCAGGAGATAGATCATAAGAATTGTATAGATAGGTTACGACCATGAACTAAGATTAATTTAGTTAATGGCAATGGCACAGTGACCGCGTGAACGTCCGTGAGGAGGCACACTGCACTCTCGACTTTCATAAAATATATAATAATATTGCATGATGTTTGAAAACAATAATACTGCAATGCTACAAGTCCAGACACACGCCATATTCATCCAATCGCCGTCGTAATTATTGTATATCATTTTCGTTCTCATAATAATATTGTTCTGTATTGTCGAGCTGCGTGTCCATTATTACTTAAAACACTTGTCGCGATCGGATGTGACGCATTTTTTTCAACAATATATTTGTCGTATTAATGATATAATATTTAATCATCAATAGATGTATAATATTCATAGGCGCAACTAGACCCCTTAAACGAGGGATGCAAATATTGTAAATGCCTCATAGAGCCGTTAGGGGGGAAGATGCCTTCCGGCTGCCACATCCCATATTACTAAAACTACACGACCCTTTATGTTATTAACCTACAATAGTCAACATTATCCTTTTTATTGGTTTAAATTTAGATTTAACGTTTATATAAAAATCACGAGAACCAGTAATATCGCAGTCTCCCGCAGCATACAGTTATACTTCTAAATAGTTCTTTCAATCATAGGAATTCGGAATAATTTATAACGAATTATATTATTATGACCAAAATATTTTAAATTTTTTTCGAAAAATATTCCATAATAATTCATAATCATAAAATGTAAAATTTATAAAATGTCACTGAAATATTAACAATTATAATAGTATACCATACAATAAAACGTGATAAAAAAAACCGAAGGTGAGCTAAATTCGTATTCGGGGACACTAAACACTCTTTTGCGCCCATCTAGTTGAGCCAATGATGAAGATGAGAATTATTATTATTATTATATGGCGCTCGGCGTTTGAGCGGGAAAACGCACGCGACCAAAGCTGCCGTTGTGTGACGTCACACACTACGCCGTCGCCGCCGCCGTCGGCCGTATCGATCGGTCACCGCCATCACTGCCGAGCATAATCGCGTAGTATAGTAACTGTACGCGCTGGCGAAATCGCGATGCGATGGCGGGACACTGCGGTCTGCGCCGCCGACCGTCGCGCGGCCCCGTGGACCGTCCGTCTCATCGTCGCGCTCCGACCGTGTTGTAGTGTCATAATAATAATATTATAATTCACAGGGCTCACAGTGGTCCAAAATTCAAGTCTAAACCGTCGAAATCGTAATGCTGGTTTTATGTTGAGCTTGCATCTAAAAAAAAAAAAAAAAATTGTTTTACGTTATTTATACAATTTATGCGTGGGTACAAATTTCTCGTTTATCGTTATTCAGAATTTAAATGTTGTACACATTTTGCGTTCATTGTTTTATCGTTAAAAAATAATATCTAATTCGAGATGCGGAATATAACAAATTCTTGGTTTTATCGCTAAGATAAAAATATATCGCGTGGAATAAATATTTCTACGATACTAATAATATAATTTTTAAGTAAATAGTTTTTAAATTATTTCGTATGAGTTAACTTTCGCGTGTAATAATATTCTATATATTTCGTTTTGCGTTATTTGTTATGTTGTTTAACGATATATTATATATTTTGCTAATAGTTATGATTTACTTTTGTTTACCGTTTTCCATTTTAATTACGTTAACAAATTTCAATTGTTTTTTATCATATATAACGTTATCATCACTCTTGCAAGCCCTGGACTTAAAAATAAAATTAATTAAACATAAAATATGAAATATATACGATCTTTATTCTGAATTAAACTTGATATTTAATAATTTAAATCGTTTTGAACAGTTCGAGCAGGGCAACAATTATAAAAACAATTTGGCAGTACGCAATATTTTGAATCCGTTATTATTTTTTTTAATACTAACAGCTATTTATTTTATTCATCTGATTCATCTCCATGAACATAAAAAAAGAATGTAATACATAATATTTGAGTTTTCAGTGTACCTACTCGTATTTGATAAAGTAATAATATATTTTACTGGTAATACAATTACCAGCATCTCAAAGGCAGATAAATTACACATGATTAGGAAGCTGAGAATTTGTACTATAATCTAGAATAGGTCATTAAAAAGCAACATTGGGCAATTTTCATTCATAACTTTTTTAAAGTCACGAGCTCATCAATTCCTTAATAGTTAGTACCACTGCGATATAGCAATACAAATAAATACATATTCAAATATTCACTTACCTTCAATTTCCATATCCGTATTAATTTTTCAAAATAAAAAAGAAAATATATTACACAACAATTTATATAAGCTAAATAGGTACCCGGGTATTTTATTTTGGCTGTTTACTCGATAAATAAACAGCGTACACGTATTTGCTCACAATAATGAATTTCTTACTGCAATTGTTTCGATAGGAGTAGGTACACAAAAAGATATATTTGTAATCTGTATGTTATAGACTATTCGCAGTTTATCAACAGAATAATGTTTATAAAAATCTTTATTTTTATTATACTTTTAACGAACAAAATTTTCTTTTTGAGCCATAGTCCGGATATTCGGCACACACATGTAATATAATACACTTGTATATAACAGTGATGGCCGGCGAGATAATAATTTTTTGTTTTATCGTCACGACGCGTCTCCGGACCCTTCACCCCCATGTCGTCAACTCTCGCATGCCACCCACTTGGCAATATCGCCCCTAGCTCACTATCCCGTGTTCACTGCTATTATACTCTGTTCAGCGAGAGAACAATAAAAATATCGCGGGATATCCTGCTATTAAGGAACCGGTTTCGATGGTATGTTGACGCGGGGGGATGTGCAGAACCTGTGTGTTCTCTCGCTGAACAGAGTATATATTCATTCACCCACCGCACACTCTTTCCCATCGCGGTTGCCATCAATCACGTCACGTGAGCGCACACGCCAGCCGCACGTTTGACGTTACCTCGCGTCTTCCGTATCATGCCGACCACACTCGCGACATTACTACGGGTGTTACTACGGGTATACTTTTAATGCCTATTTTACATCCAAAACGGTTGTAACCGGCATAGGTACTCGTATGGCGCTAATTCATTTGGTGGAGGCATGCAGTCGTTATTATATGAATATTGGTACGAGACGTCCTATAATAAAGATTTATACAGAGCAACCGAGACGTGTGTAGAATTAAAAACAACAGATAAAAAAGAAAACCTGTCAATATGCTTAAACCAAATAGAGTTTCTCAGACGCAGGTGTGTATTTTCGACAGAATATTTCTTAAAACGCGCATACACATCATAATAAGTAATGACATCATAAAAAGTAATTGCAACGTCATAAAAATAAATATACACATAAGCACAATATTACTATGTATCGAGCTTCTCGGTGATTCCAAGATTGTTATTCCGCATATAGATCACCTATTTCGAAGTATTATATCACGTGCAATATCGTTCCTTGGAGACGATCTGGCGAACGTTTGTAAGGAATTGGAAATGACCGACCACCGACATAATTTTTCGTTACCGTAGTGGCGTAGTATATGCTTTCGATGACATAATAACATAAAGATAAAGATGGTATGGTAAACTGTAGGATCGCAAAGTAGCTAAATAATATATATTTTAAACAATAGTCTTTCCAAAGAAATACATAGGCACACACACTCACACACACACACACACACACTCCAACAATACGGCTAAATAAGGTTTGACAAAAATTGAATCGTCGATGGTAATAACAAAAATTTAATTATGTTTTATTTTACTCATCTTATATATATATATATATATATATTTATACCTACACGATATTAGTACCTACATATCTATATCATATGAAAAACATGGTTGCTTAGACCTAATATCTAACATAGCAAATATAACTAAAGCTTACTAGATCAGTGTAGATTTATTTTATCATCATATACAGTATAATGTAGCACATACATTTTTTAATATTCACATAGATATGGTCACTTTATGTTGTATGTCAGAAGTGTTTATCCAAAATACGACATGTATATATAGTTATGTATGGTCATAATTAGAACTTAGAAGTTGTAGAAGCAAATTGCTCGATATTATGCTCTCGATTTATAGCAGACCAAGCTAGAAATACGAGTTAAACATCGGTAAGTTTAAAAATCAAAAATTAAAAATTGTATATTTTACATATTTTGTCAATTTTAGGTGAAAAGTGCATATTTTTAGATTTGTATATGCATATTATGTATATTATTTATATATTCAATAATTTCTAAAAAAAAAATTGATTTGTTTCTTTCTTAACCAGTGATGTAATTAAAATAATATTGAATATAGAATTTAATATTATTTAACGTATCTAGGTATATATTAAATATACATTTATTTAAATTAAACAACGTTAAATTAATGCTCCTAACAACAAAAACCAAACACGGAAAAATCTAAAAAACTAATCCGGCAGTAACCTGTATTATGTTACCCCGGTAACATACACAAAAAAAAAAAAAAATATTATCTGTATATATAAAACAGTAAGCTGATTGACTGATCTATCAACGCACAGCTCAAACCATCGGACGGATTGGATTGAAATTTGGCATACAAATAGCTATTATGGCGTAGGCATCCGCTGAGAAAGGATTTTCGAAATTTTGATTTTAAAGGGTTGAAATCGATAAAATATTTTTTTGCATATAATTTGTATATCTATATATTCTTATATATCTATCTATATATATATTTTTGTGTATGTTACCGAGGTAACATAATATAGTTTACTGCCGGATTAGTTTTTTAGATTTTTCCGTGTTTGGTTTTTGTTGTTAGGAGCATTCATTTAACGTTGTTTAATTTAATTACCTAAGAAATGGCTAAAGAAAGTCTTTTAGTTAATGGAAAACTTGAACAACATACTGTTGTCCCCATTGTTGGCGACGGTGCCTGTTTATTCTGAGCTCTTTCTTTTTTAATACACGGAACACAAGACAATGCGATGGAGTTGCGATCACTAATTTTCGGACATGTGGTGAATGACTGGACCAAGTTTTCAGTTATATCCCACAAAAGAAATGGTGATAATTACTCAACGGCTAATGAATATTATGCTGATATGATAACAAATGAAACTTATGGTGGGCTTTGTGAGTTGATAACAGCGGGATGTATATTTCCATTTAATTTTAAAGTTTATCGAAATGTTATCTTATACACGGAGTCTAAATCTGATGATTGTCCAGTAAAGCTTTTACGATTTGGACAAGATTTGTCCAATGGACATTTTGATGCTTATCTTCCTACTGCTGCAGAAAACAATACTCAGAGTCGTATAGAGGAACTGGTCAATGAACGCGAACATTCATCTATTGCATCTTCAGTACATAGTAACATTTCTGCAAAAATTCCACTATCCCAATCAAGTGAAACAGATCAATCTATTTCGTCCTCATTAATTAAAAAGAGAAGACGAAGGGCTAGATTTACTAATTACACAAGAAAAAATCAAATAAAAAAATCACAAAAAAAATATAGACAGAATAAACCTGAATCACATCGTAAATCTGTGTCTAGATATCAAAATACAAATCCTGATGTACACATGCAAGCTGTTTTAATACATCAGGCGATAAATCTTGAAATGCATAGATCTATTCAATCTAGGTATAAGGAAAACACTACTATGCGTCTATGGAAAAGCAAGGTGCATTCAGGTATGGCATATGATCCAGATATTGCATATAGAACTGACACCTGTGTAGCTTTGAGTTCTATAACCTATAAGTGTCAGTGGTGCAACGCCTTGAAGTGGAAAGATGAGACACTTGGTATGTGTTGCAGCGTCGGAAAAGTACAACTTGAGAGGTTAAAACATCTACCTGAACCTCTCTACAGTTTGGTTAACGCTTTGCACCCATGTGAAATTCATGGGCAATATTCGAAAATATAACGCCTGTTTTCAGATGACGTCATTTAGTGGTAATCAGGTATAAAAATAATATTTTGAAAAACTATCAGTAAAACATTTATTTTGAACCTTCAATGCTAAAATGTATCGTGAACAAAGCTTCGGCCGCTAAAAGCTGTAACTTATAGAATAAGTTATGATAATAATTATTATCTTAAAAACTAAATTAATATGTATAAAATATTATTTCAAAAATCTTAATTAATTTAAATTTTAATAGATTAAACAAAATTTAATCTTGCCAGGTTACATACATTTATATACTTAAACCCGGCAACGACGGGTAATTTAGCTAGTTATCATATAATATAGGAGTATTATCTTTAATATAACATAACTACTACAATATTAATTTGTATATATTATAATATAGGTACAAGTTAGGTAATTAAAAATTAGATGACAGTAAAGTTAATAAAGTTGAGTTAGCTTATAGCATGTTAGCTCGTTCTCGCGGTACAAATAATCCGGCAAAATAGTATCATAGCACACAATACACATACATAAAAACACATTATTATATAGGTATGTATATATACATATATTATGACTGTGATATAAATTTTAATCGATTAAACCATAAATGACTCGATAAAAAAATAAAACACGTATTTGCGTACAATATGCTAAGGTAATGCCTATATAGCGTGACCGATTTAACGATAACAAAACAGATCTACGAAAATTCCACTTAATTTTGTGGTTCACGATATAAATGCATAAGTATACTTTAGGTATACAAAATACTAGCCTCATAAAAGAGCAATTTTTCGATTTACGACTTATTTTACAATACAGAATTTATAGTCACTCTTTCGGTAAATGACAAACGAACCACTCTGCCGGGATTTTTATGCATACTAATAAGTAGAATAATAAACTGTTTTTGTACTTTGAATTTTGGACTGTATTTGTAGATTTGATATCAATGATTTCCAAATAATTTTTAAGTTTATTGAAGTTTACAAAACAATATGCCAAAGTAATATACATATATATTTTTTTTCTTGTCTCGTCTACAAGAAAGTGATTTTGCGAAAATGTGTGTAATTGTGGTATGATAATATAAATTATTATGTAATATTATACTTTGATATATAGGCAGTACTATTCCCATAAAGTTAAGTGTATTCTAAACTGTTAAATGAATATGTTTGACCATGAATACTTTATATTTTTTTGATATACCAATGATTTTAGATAAAATTATTAAAATTTATACAAAATAAAAATAACTAATTAGGAATATAAAAAAAATATTTATTTAAATGATTAGTTAAGTTTAATTTAGCTCATTCGTTATATTACTTTAACAGTCAATACTCAATTCCAAATTCTGTCAAACGGGATTCAATCTGTGCCATCAATTGGATTTTTGAAATTTAATACTAGTTTCTTCACAAGTGCAAGTATTCTAGTTTCCCGTCTGCCGGACTTGTGTGAAAAATAAATAAATATCCATACAAAAATGATTTTACTAAAATGAAAACAAATTTTGTTATATTATATTAAATCCTTAGTAGATATTGCGTACTGATTCATGAATTATCCACTATGCTATATTATATTATAATTGATAAAAAGAATAATAATTATAAAATTTAATTCAGTAGGACGATCAACGGGACTTGTGGGTTAATATTTTTTTATATATATATATTTTGTTAAATTGCTTAGAGTACCTATGTGCAGGGTAAACATCATTTTTAAACAAAATCTAGAGCATATAAAGCATAACGGCGTATATTTTGTATTAAGTCCTATGGGAACACCATTGGATATAGGTGTAATTTACATACGTGTGTATAGTATAATATTATTAGACATTCGTTTAATGTATAATTCATGTTATGTAAACAGGGTCAGGTTAAGGATCGTCAATGAGTGAGGAAGGCAAAACCAATTTGCCGCCTCAGGATATAATATATTCCGTGGCATACATTTACGACAATTTTTTTACCCATATTAGTGTAAATTAATGACAATTTCATAAATAAATAAATAATAACAAGATACAATAGATTCTGGTCGATGAACATTCGTCCACAGTTTCACTTACCTTGACGTAGTTCAGAGTTCTACATTTATTGTATAATCAAAACTAGTGTTATACCAATTATTACCATCGCTTTTGGAAAAAGATTTCTGAGAAAATCTTATTCGTCACTCACTCATTCAATCATATTGAATCAACAATTTTTGCTTTACTTGCAGTTTTCTTTGACGTTAAACAACGATATTTCTGAGTAATAATTGAATGGAAAAAAAGTTACATTCAAAGTACCTCTTTCCTATTTGATTTTCAATCTCTACAGTATTATACGCTGCAGCTATATATTATAATGAGGAATTCAAAGCAGTTATACTCCCCATTAAAATATTATCCTGAAACCCATATTATTACATGATAATATTATCTACGTCAATGTTATAATTTAATTTATTAACAAAAATCATCATTATTATTCACGATTAAAAAAAATTGTTTTCCTTAAAATGTCTAAGATTCAAAACAAATGGTTTGCAAAGGTTTTTACTTTGTAGGAAGAAAGTAATATTAATATGAATATCCTTAACACAATTTTAATTAAACATTAGTACCTATATAATTTTATACTTAAAATTTAAAAGTCTTATAAAAATATAAAACTCAGAGTAAAAAAATTAATTTTTTATTTGTATATTATCACCAAAAACATAATTTACAACTATAAAATACTTAATATTAAATAATTAAATGCGCATCTTCTTTCGACGAGAATATTGATTTGAAACTTTTGTATACCTATTTGTTTTATGATAATATTGTTTTTCTAATGGATAAATCATACATTTATATTTTATTCTTAATTTGTCAGTAGTTTTCTCCTTGCACTCAAATAAATTAAAGATAAAAATATAAAAGTACATCTACTCAGTAACAACTATATAAACAATTTTCAATTTAAAATATGTAAAAATGTTTTTTTTTTTTTTAGTATTATAATAAAGATTGATACATTTATTGCTCGCAAGACTATAAAACCATCCTTAGTTATAAGTTTATTTAATAAATTAATATATATCTATAGTGCATAATACATTTAATAGAAATTTTTTTTCTAAAACGACAAATGTATACACGAAGTCTGATAAATCGATACTCGTTGGGAAGCTTCTGTTGATCTAATTACATTTTAATACAATATCGAACTTTTTAAGAAACCAATTACAGCCAAGTTTCGATAACTCGAACCTCAATAACTCAAAAACCTCGATAACTTGATTTTCTTTCTACCCTTTGAAGTGTTTTTAAGTTGTGTTTGAAGTATATAACTTGAAAAATATATTTGTTGAATTTTTTTTTATTCCTTTTGAGATTCAATACCTATTGACTGTATTAATATTGAAACTCAAGTATTTACAATATTAAAAGTCATGATAGTTTTAATTGACTAGTGAAAGTTACCCATTTAACTTTATTTAATGTGGCACTAAATAAATAAAACCCATTAAATTTCACATATGTTAGGGAAAATAAAATAATATAATAATTACATCATTTTATTAAGCTATCGAGTATGAGTCGTTAGGACAGCTAAAATTACTTATATTTTTGAAGTAATGTTTCGTATTTAAAATTGTTGAAGATTATATTTTATTTTTCATAATAATGTAATATGAATATATACAATTTTATTTATATAAAATATTGAAATCCAATCAATATTATAAGAATCTCTATTTATTTCCGTTACGGTTTTCATAATAAATAAAGTTGTTTTATATTTTATTAGTAATGTTATAGCACATAAATTTTGTAATTTTTAAAGCGTAGGTATCAAATTCGTTTCATAAAAATTTAACATACTAAAAATATTTTATTAAAATAGTTCAACGATACAATTATGAGTATAATAAATTGTATTTAATTTCGCATAAAAGTAATTAATTTGAAATGTTTAGTGCAGTGTTTACATAAAACTTTCAAGCCTGTAATTGAACTGGCGCTTAGTCGTATTCAAAAAAAAAAAAAAAAAAAAACACAATGATCAATGCTGTTAATTAATTAATATTTAATTCGTTTAGATGAAAGTGAAACGTTGGTAAACAAAAATAGTCTCATCTAATTTCGTGTTAATTAAAATTAATTACTATTACGCATGATGCATAGTGTTATACCTACACGATTGTCTCTATCCTGCATATTGATGCTGAAAACGTTGGTACATCTAATGAAAATTCCATCCTTTGAGAAACACTGATATATATAGCTTTTTAAAGCATACATTTTATTGATTCCTATTTTACAGACATTGTGTCGGTAGATTTTATTAAACTGTACAGTTTTGTATGTACATATAACATGAGTAGTATGCATGTTAGGTTAGGTTAATATGTTTTAGTAATACGTAAAATGGGAGATATTTCAATAAATAAATTTTCTGATGACTTTATAATTTTATTGTGCCAGATCTTGCAATGGTACTCAATTTTTTTTTTTTTATATATTTATTATATAAACTTAAAACCTTCAGTTTTTCTTCCAACGTTATATTATTGCAGCTTACGTGGTAGATGTAAAAGCAAGTTTTTTTCTACACAGACGTCTGAAAAAAAAATGTGTATAACGATGATAGTTATTAAATTATAAAACTAATAACTCTTATACGTCAATAAAAATAAAGTTTCAAAGTAATCTCTTAATTTTAGTTACGAACATTTTTTTTTGAAATAAAAAATCAATTGTTTGCCAACAAAAACACCATGACATATCCACCTTGAATGGTTGGCCGAAATCAGATAAAAATAGAACAATTAACCGTAAAAATTACGATGAAAACTAATGATTTAGAAGAATAAAACGATTCGGTGATAATTGGTACACCTAATCTTGTACTAGTAAAATTTGGAAAAAGAATGGATAAAAGTACGATTGTTGTCAGTTTACAGACCATAATTATAAATATAAGACACGTGTCATAGCGTCAATACATTTTTTCAGATAATTGTATTTTATAAAAAAATTTAATTTAAATTTAAAATATACTGTTTCATAAAATTATTGAACCATTAATAGGATGATATTTTAATCGCCAGAATCATGCATAATAATATGTAACCACCGAGGTATCAATATTTTATATATCTAGCCTAATGTAAGAGATAATTTAAAACAAATAAGTAAGTAACTAATAAAAAACGGCATTTGGGATATTAACAGTTGGCTGTTATGGGTTTTCGTAATTTTATTTTGATACGAAAAATGAGGTTATAGCTACAATGATACGTTTTTATAATAATTAAATAATTCACACCGCCCTCTCTTCTATATTGTGAGCTGCTACTATCCAAAAATACATTAAACCTCGTTATACGAATTGTACCGTGCAGGAATGGCTAATTAGTTCTAAAAAACAACATGTTATTTATTATTATTGTATTTAATATCTTAATTTGTTGACTCGGGAGTATATATAATAATAATATACTATATTATGGAATAAATGTGTTATATGTATAATATTCGCATTATGTCATTAAATTAACTTCATATGGATTATAAATTCACTGAAATAATGTGGTGCAATAAGAAATATTAATGTATTATGTATAAATATAAAATATGTATATATATAAATATAAATCATATATTATTTTTTAATCCACTATATCGTATTTATTAAGATGAAATGGATAAACTTTTAGAATAATAAGGATCTGTTGAATATAAAATTATAAAATGTAATAAATAATCTAAAATTCTAAAACAAAATTACTAATGAAATTTTCGATTCCACTAAATAGTGTGCGTTGAAATTCCACTGATATTGCCTGAGTGTTATACTAGTTTTCATCCATTAGGATATAAATAGAAAACGAAAACAATATTTTTATGTAATCATGGAAAAAAAATATATTTATAATTTAAAAAAATAAACAATAATAGATTATAAAAATAATATTTTACTAATGTATAATTTAAATATAATTTTATTTATAGTCATTATTTATACTTCAATAAAAAATGGTATTTGAACATTAGTATTAGATAGTGTAAATGAAAAATTGCTACAGTATTCAATAGGATATCGTCCGATTCCGATGTTGAAACATATTTTGACGTAAATAATTTTTATAACTGTAGAATTTTAAAATAATGTAAGATTTTTGTTCAACCCCCATTTTTATTTGTTGAAGTGTACACTATCGTAATATTTAAATAGTGGGCGTACAGCTAAAGGATTAAATGTATAGTTTTTTGTTTTCTTTTCACTAATAAGGAATTTTGATTTAAATTTCTAATAGCCAATCATGCAGTAGCTAATTACAAATACGGTACCTATACTCAAATATACTTATAAATTCTTATAATTTGTTTGAAATGATCTAAATCACCTAAATATATCTAAATTAGTATCTTTTAACTTATTTTTTTATTTACTGAATAAACTGAATTAGTTAATTTGCACAGCATATCTAATATAATATTTAAAATGCATGTAACAATGTTTTTAACTGTTTTTATTTATTTGCATTGTTTAGATTTGTTGTAAATGCTTCACTGTACATAAAACCACTACACTTTATGTTTGTCATACTACAGAAAGTGAATAATAAAGGTAATGTTAAGTTTAATAACTAAATGTTAATATATTAGATCCATTTTAAAAAAAAATATTTTAAAATGTATAACTTTTATTTTGTGCTATTGGTATAGATCTCATAAAATTGATGAAAAAGAAGTTAATACAGATTCAAATTTAATGCATATTATATCATATTATTAGCAAATTATATTAAACTATAGGAATTACTACGCAAGTTATTTTAAATCTTAATAGTCTTATAATTGTGTAATGTTTCAATAGGTTTTAAGTTGAAAATTGTAATCAATATAATGATAAGTGTCTTGCAAAAAATAGTGTACCATTGATAGATTATTATTTTAAAATATGCACACACACACACACACACACACACACACACACACACATATACATATATATATGTTTGACTTCTGTGAATATCATATTGTCTCTTTTTATGCCCTGTAGACTATAAATTAATATTCTATTCAATAATAAACGTATATTAATAAGTATTTAAAATATAAAATTTATGTTTTCAGAGGATATTACAACACTTGTTTTAAATGGTGTTTAGACAAATGCAAATACATGTTCCACATTGGAATGCTACTATTAATATATGAAACAAATTGGTCCAATGAAAACATTTTGGAATAAAAAGGCTATGTAAATGAAAATTAAATTAGACATTCAGAACAAATTTGATTACTAATTTAGAGAAGTACAAATTGAAAATCGATACAAAACCATCTTAAAAAGAAATAAAACATTGGCCAAAAATAACAACATTAATGAATCCTCTTTTATGTGTAGTATTGTTGATGATGAATTTGCAAAAATCATAGCATTAGAAGATTTTAACGAGCCAGGTGTCCAAGTTGGTAAGTTACCAAGCATTTATTTTTTTTACATAATTAAAATTTCAAATATTTCGCCTATTTTAAAATATTCAATTTTTTTAGTTTTTTTTTTATATATGTCGATACATTTTTTTTGCTCAGTCAAAATGCTTAAAAATTTACGTACTACATGATATTCATAGGATGGTCTTACAGTAATTCAAAAATGTAGAAATTCTATTAGTACAATTTTGTTATAAGCCTTTGAAGTACAAATATTAACAAAATTTGACAATATCAAGAAAATTTACAAACTATTTTTGTTAAAACTGATGACACTTTGAGTAAATATAATCAAGGTTTGAAAATTAAAAACAAGCCTCATTATAAGTTGTTTGGTAATTTTTAGATAAAAAAAGTTGATTGTACTTTCAAAATTTCTTTAAATAACTGTTTGAAATTCGAATTTTAAAAAAACCGTCAAAATATTGAATTAATAATAAAAAATTAATTTATATCAATATCAATGTAATAATATAAAAATCATAGGCTGACAAATTGTTTTTGTTCAAAGACGTTTTTCATTGTACACAATAATTTATCATTGAATTCGAATTTAATAAATAATTTACAATTACCCACTCGATAACTTCTGTACAGAAAAATGGTATCAATTTTAATTTATTTATAATTAAAAATTGCTTCAACAAAATAATGTGAAAATAAAGAGAAGGGTATACCTGACATAGTCACCATAATTATAAATATGCTTACAGTTTTTTTTTGTTGTATCCATATTTTAATTTTTTTTTTTTTTTAGGTACATCAAGTTTTGGAGTTAAACGTATTATAAAAGAAGATCAAGTAGCTGAAAATGTAACTAACATATCAAAAAAAAAAAAAAAAAAATATATGAAACTTTGCGTCACAAATGTGTATTAACAATAGCCATTAGGCTATTCAGAAAAAGAAGAAAATAAAAAAAAAAGAGAACTAAAGCGTCAAAAACACAACGAAAAAAAGATGGATATTATTAAAGCTTTTTTTAAATAATAAGTGAAATTCCATGTTAGGTTAATACGTTAAGTAGATACAAGATACATACTAATACATTTATATTGTAAAGTGAAAGATAAAACCATAAAAAAATTTTAATTAAAAATATTAAACACATTTTATTTATTGAAATAAAACAACTTTCTTTAATTGGTTATAATGAATTAGATGTCATTCTCATTAAAATTATGGATTACAATAAGTTTGATAATTTCTTGCGTTTTTCCATTCCTATTGTACGAGAATCTAAAGCTCTTGGATGTAAATCCACAATTTAGAGGTTCTTCTAATGGTAGTTGTTCAATAATAAAATCACCTAATTTTGAACACATATTATGTATCGAACAAAGAGCTAACACAAAATTCGTATCTTTTTCTGTTAATGAAAAATCCAGTTTTAATAATTGTCGAAAATGACCTTTTAAAAGGCCGAACGTGTTTTCAATGACAACTCTTGTTTTAGAGTGGTTTTTATTAAACTACTTTTCAGTAAAGGTAAGATTACCATAATCTCTAAATGGAGTTATAATATTTTCTTCCAAAGAATAGGCTGAACCAGATAATATGTATTATTTAGATCCACACACTTGATATATTGGTATTTATAAATAAACTAGCTGAATCACCCAGCTTTACCCGGGAGATATTCGACTATTTTATATAAAAAATTAGGTTGAAAAAACTACTATTTTCTTTAATCTCTTATTATATATCTTTAATTTATATAATATATTTATACATATTTCTATTGAGATTGCAATACTTCTTTGTAAACAATATTTTTTATTCTTTGATAAAGTGCATATTCATATAGGTTTTTTGCCAAACTGACACAGGATTAAGCAACATACAATTGTCCGTGAGTAAAACAGGGATTCATGATGTCAAGTCCTGTGGACTTTAGTGTCTGTCCCTGTGCCTTATTGGAATATATAGCAAAACAAAGCTTTATAGGGAATTAGACTCGTTTCAATTCAAACGGGTATTCATTAGTAATCATCAATATCCTGGAAATAAAAACAACTTGGGCTGATCCAGAAAGAATTTTAGTTTCAATTATGTTCCTCTGCATACTTACTATCCGTAATCTAGTACTAGTGTATAATTTTGGTGCATTTAAATTCTTCATATGTATTATTGAAGCTCCAATTTTCAAATCAAGTTTATGCGGAGAAAATTCTGATGGATTTAAAGATTTCAAAAATTTAATTGGAATATCAATAGCATCAGATCAGTCAGACTATCAATAGATAGATAAGTTTGTTGATGGGCCTGAAATTTGAAAGAATTCTGTTATTTATACTTTGAACAGAATCGTTTTAAGATTATAAATCACTCATTTGCGTAACCAATTATCAGTTTTCTCAGAAATTTGAGCGACTTTCTGTTAAACATTACCTATTAATTCTCTTTGTCCAGTGATGCAAGTTATAGACGTTGATTTTATTAGTACTTCACCATTTTTATTTAAAATATCTCATTTCCAATATCCAAAAGAGTTCTTGAAAATTGTACTACATTATTACCATTATCCAAATGCACGTACATGTTTGTGATCAATCTTAAAAGTTTCACAGAAGCCCACAGGAACGACAATTTAAGGTAAGCATTTATTTTATTACTTTTTGTACCTCTTAGCACAACTGGCAATATTTACCGAAATCGGTGGTTCTTTAAACCATTTTAATAGATGACAGAAGTTGCACTTTAAATTTATATTTCCTATAGTTCCTAAATTTCTATAATCAATCGATTTATTATAAATGAAAGTGGACATGTTATTAATTTCATCTTCAACTATATTTTGATTGTGGGTTTGTGAATAATTGTTTTTAGATAGCGTATACTCATGGTACGATTTGTGGAGCAGCCAAGGTTTAATTTCCTTTTTATGGGCATTATATGCGGCCAATCAAACAAAAATTCTTTAAAATTAATGACTAAAACTAATCGATACAAACGAAAACAATAAAGTAATGTGCCAGAATATTGCACTCCTCTGATGAAATCTCTACGGACAGATAATGTTTGTAAAATAAGTATGTATATTAGTTGTTATGTCAACGACATGCATTTTATCATTTGGACTCTTTTGTCCAATTTACACATTTATTTTAATTAATAATAACTAATTATTTATTAACTTTATTGGACTATAATTATGCCTAAAACCTGCATTGTGATATCCTCTTTAATTTTAAAAAATAACTTCACGACGATTGAATAAGTAGTTTCAAAGCCAACATGTAACAAATATTAGATATAAGATAGAAAGATAATATTTAAAGAATTCGAGCATCATGAATTTTACCAGGGTTTCTTATGAAATCAACAAGTAACTTTTTTTAGATATATTTTAATAGCTTGAAGAGTAATAGAATAGTGCCTATTGGCATAAGTAGATCTTATTTTATGTTTGGGCTTCTTTATGCTTATAATATATAAACCATCTATAGCACCAAGTATGTTTGGTATACCGGCAATCTAAAATAAAGTACATTTAAATTTTTATGATTATAGTTGGAATATTTATTATGATGAAAATTCCATGTTTATATTTTATAGGTAGTTTTCATTGTTCTACATTAATAGAATGGGAAATTTGTTTCACTTAATTACATTTTCCAAAATAGAGTGTCTCCCAATAAATAAGTATTTTTATTATAGTATTTTATAAAGAACATCATCTGTGACTAATGTACCCACCTGTTTAAATTAATTGGATGTTTTTTTTTTCTGAAATTGTTTTGGTAGTTCAAGAATATCGGGTATAATAAATAATCAATTACCCTTTGAATTACATGTAAACATGTATATTCACTACAATTAAACACCTGAGCTACAATTCTAATAACTGTTTTATTACCAGCAAACCTAAAATAAATATTTACCAAATTAATAAAACATAAAAATAACTAAAACTATACCTATTTATGTTTAGATAATACATTTTGTGATTTTAACTTGTCATAAAAACATGAGCATTCATATGTACTTCAGTCGAGACAGTTCGTTTTCCTGCAGTATATTTTGGATAAAAGATACTTAATTCAATTTCAGTTTTTATTTTGTACACTGTAAACCGGGAAAGTCTATTTCTTTTTATAAACTAAAAAAATAAAATTTAAATCATTAAATTTTATGTGTAAAATAATTTAAGAAACAAAGTAAAGTACTGTAATACTGTGTCACACTTTATCATTTGTGAATTTGTGCACAACTTTTTCTATACAA
Organism: Pentalonia nigronervosa; assembly: GCA_014851325.1. NCBI lineage: Eukaryota > Metazoa > Arthropoda > Insecta > Hemiptera > Aphididae > Pentalonia > Pentalonia nigronervosa. Next base: position 103,023 of record JACXSJ010000792.1, on the reverse strand, counting down.
TTTGTAACTTTTGGTTTTGAATGAGTGTAGTCATTATAAATAATATTAAAGAATTTTTCATCGTCAGAAAAGTCTAAAGATGAGGAAGAGGATAAAATACCCGATTACATCAATTCTGAAAATTGCAAGTGATGTATTATAAACAGTATAGGTAACACAAAAAAGAATAATATAATATGAAATTTTGAAATATTTTAATTAAAAATTTTAAATTTTAGAGTTTAGTTTTATACTTTATTATAAATAAATATTATTAAATAATTAATTTAATGATAATGATAATATTAATATGATAAAAATTAATAAGGAAATAATAATGCGTCCCTGCTATGCAGAAAAGTAGTTAATAGTAATAAATTGCACTCATTGCATTCACAAAATCGGTAGTGTTGTTCGTGCGCACCGAATGTACACGAGTGTTGTCAGTGCAATTAAATCGAATACAAAATACTGCACCAGTTCACTGAGTGTTGACGAAATCGAATATATTTTTGCACTGAGTGCACACTAAGTACAAAAAGTGTATCAAATCGGAAACGCTATAAATTAATTTTCAGCAGTCTAACTTATTATACTATACTATATATAGTATATAATACTACATATTATATACTATATTATGTACTTATATAATATTATATGAAATATGTATGACATAATCAAATGTATACTTATTTGTCAAAATATTGTCACATTTTTACATATCCATTATAAATGTTAAACACTTTATATTAAAAATTAAAATTAGATTATGTATCATACGTCTAATAGGCTCATTTATAGAAATATTAAGTCGTTTGCAATTACCATTTATTACGGTTATACCAAAACATATCGCCATAAACACCAATTCCATATTTTGATAACTCTCGAGTTTTGTTAGGTTACTAAAACTTATAATAATAATATATATTTAATAGTATAATATAATAATAAGTGGTATAATATTATTCGTCACTTTTTTTTTTTTATATTAGGATTCCATTGAAATTTTATTTTCGAATTTTGGTATTTAACCGAGTTAACCTTTTCTTTCTTAATTTCCGAAACTTTATTATATCATGGAGCTTATATTATGTGATGGTGACCACGAGTGAGAAGGAAAAATGCCACCCACAAAAAGAACTACCTGTAATTATTACTAGGTCAGTTGTTTATCGTCGTAGAGAATTGGGTCAAATTATACGGTCGTGCACGATAGGAGTTTTTTTATCACTACACAACAACATTTTATGTACGCACAAAAATACACGTGCGCTCAAAACTATTTTGTGTATATATAAAATATGATTGAAATTGTAAAGGAGCTCTCGATACTTCTTTACGTTCGCGTTTTTCAACTTCGAACGTAATTATTTGCCGCTCGTGTGATAGATTTGAGCCCATTGGTTTTCCCAATGATGCTTCGTGAGAGAGAAATGCGATCCTTTGAAACTATAGACCAGTGGTTACCAACTACGACCTGCGATCATTTATTAACCAAAGTATGAAAATTAAATTCAAATTAAAAAAAATAATAATAATTTCAAATTTAAAAAATTAAAAAAAAAAATCAATTCGATTTAATGAAAATTAATATTCCCCATTTCTTATCGTCAATTACATTGTCAATCAGACATAACCTTGTGTCGCAGCCTTATCGTTGTACGTTGTCTAATTATAAACAACATTGTATTTATCGTTTTACTCGAACACTTAGTCATTATCTATCGCTATTCATCAAATATCAATTTAGTTATATCTCCATACTGTTCTACAGGTAAATTCAAGCAAATTAGAAATCAATGTTGATGTTCTCTGTTCTCACTCACATTAAAAAAAGAAGATATGTTTATACTTTGTATTTTTTTCACATTTATATTATATAACAGTCAATATATAATAAATAATTAGATTTTATTTATTTACCAGTGTACTTATGTGTCTATAATATAATATAATATTAAATCGAATTAAAAGAAAAAGTTTAAGTTCTCGGGTCACCAAGAATTTTTTTTTATGTCTATGGGAAAAAAAACAGTTGGTCACTACTGCTATTAGAGATGACTGGTCAACAACAGTACAGTGAAACAATAACAACACAAGGATGAAGAGGGTGTTGTGAATCGAGGAGTTTTGCACTGGACCGTACTCGTATGACGGAATATTGTGTAAATCAGATTTTTTTGAAACTTCGATTCGGCACAATACATATTATAATAATAATAACAACAACAATGTCTATCACTCAGTAGTGTAAATCCATCGACAAACGTGATAAGATTGTGTGTATGTGTGTGTACGATGCGTCTATCGCGAACGAAAAAATAATAATGATAACAACGACGGTAGTTATAATAATAATAACAATAATCATAAAACATAAAAGCCGGCGGTTCGAGGACGGTGAGCTTACGGGGTGAGGGATGGAAATGGAAGGGATGACAGAAAAAAAAGTTTTGTCGGCGTTCGTTTTTGGGTGCGCGCGCTCGCGGCGCCTGGAGCGCTGCCCCACGGCGTTTCCAGACGAAATCGACAGAGGCCCAGTCGACGACGGCGGCGACCGTTTAGTACGTTCAATCGGCTCGCCCGGCCGAGTCCTGCGCCGTAGCCGCGTCAAAGTCCAACTCCAACCGCCGATGCCGCCGCCGCCCGCACGCCGACTAAACGCGATACGCCACCGACGCTCGTCCTCCGTTCACCCCCGTCGACGACCACCTTCCCGCCGCACGACTTACCCTCTGACTGGGTTCGTACCTCGTGTCCTCGCCGCCGCCGCAGCCGGGTCCGTCACCACACGGCCGCCGGGAGCACCGACGACGCCACCACCGCTGCGCCACCACACGGCAATGATCGCGCCGCCCGGAACTATGCGCCAGGTAAAGGCGGTTCATACCGCGATCGTGGTCGCTAGTATTATTATGCGTTTTATAACGATATTATCGTGATCACATTAATATTGTAATGCCGCCTTATTGACCGTTACCAGCTACACGTATTGCTGCTCGTATGATGGTGCACGGCGTACAATAATATTATTGCAATTGTCACGTCGACAGCGGTGTCATTATACTGCTTCTGATAATGTATATAGCCAGTAGTGCGTAGCCTCTTTCACAGTAAATGTATTTAGTATCCCATATCGGCGAAAACCGTTATATTTTATATTTTGTGGCACGCGTTGTATGTCATCTGCACCACGCGAAACTGAAACAGTGCAGAGAAATATCGTTACAAGTCATACCTACGATCGTCACATTCATATTAAAATATATTATTATGATACAATCGATGATATAAATTACACGATATTCTATGCGATATTGAGATATAAACAATTTAATAAAAATATAACGTATATATCGTTTTTGGTGCACCGACGATGCCCAAAACACATTTACAAAGAAACGTCGTTTGGTTTTAGCTAAGCGTCTATGTACCGAAATTGCCTATGTAGAGCGCCGTGTCACCGGGGTTGATTATTTTTCATTATTTTGTTCATGGTATTGTTTTGTTTTTCAAACACGCACACTCTACCGCGATATCATAATGATAATATTATTTATTCATTTATTTATATTTGTCGTTTACCACAGTCGTGTTCGAGCGACATGCGCGTGTCTAGCTTGTAATCACGGATAAGATAATAATTACGCCCCTTGACAATTGTCTAAATTATTAATTTTCCTTTTTCAATAACACTTATCCACTTTTTGTAAAGATTGTCTTCTGTAAAATTTAAATAGTGTTATACTGTATTATAATTAATTTTTAAAAATATTACATCCCCACAGTTTCCAAAAATTATATGATGCTTTTGATAAATTATGAAAGAAGAAACGTAAAAAAATATAAAGGCATATTTGACGACAAAATTACGAATAATTTATCGTAATGTTCGACTTGAATTTTCATTTATTATATTTATTTCGAGTTTACGTTAAGTTTACGATAAAAGAGCTCGTTGCTATTGTTATATCGGGTCGTTAACGGTTGAAAAATGTAAAAGAATAATCAGAAAAAAAATCGGGTCAATAATACCCCATAATATTTTTTGCAAATCGTGTTTTTTTATTATTCGCAGTAATTATGAGTACGTTACGCACGACGTATTTTTAATAAATAGGAATACTCGAATTCACTTACATATATATATTATAATAAATATAATGTGTTTGTTGTTATAACATTTGGCCACTGACATTTTTTAATGTTTTTGTTTTGACGCAAAAAAAAAAAATTATACATTATGAACGATAATAATTATCAGGAAAATTTTATATTCGAAGGTTATTTAATACATTCTACAACACATCATATACTCTTAAATATACTTTCATATCAAAACAAAGGTTGCCTGAAATTAAATTTACTAGCGAACCCGCACAAATCATAATATTTGAATTATGCGTTTTAATGGATAGAAATAATAGTTAAAATATATTTTAAATTCATACAGTGAATTAATTCAAAATATATATTTATGCCAGGTGGATCAGTGCGAATATTAACTGTACAATTTATTAACTTCAAAATGTTCGTAGAGAAATTCGGAGTAATAAAAAAAAATGTAAATTCATATCATTTTAATACCGATACATAAATAACAAACAAAATATTTACTAGAATTTATAGTAACAATCGTTGACAAAATGTTATAATTTAAAAATGCTCTCAGCTGCTTGCAAATTGTATTTCAACCACGAATATTTTATGGTAAAATAAATTTTATGTTGTTACACTTTGGGTTTGAACAAGAATAATTTATTTATAAATACCACAGTACTTAGATACAAAAGCTGTATGAATTCAAATGTTTTTACATTATATGAATAAGAGTATTTTATTAATTATTGTTGAATTTGCACCAGTATAAATCACATATAAAATAATTTTTCAATTGAGATAGGTGTATCACTTAAAACAATGACGTATTAAGTTGTTAAAGACATAATATCAATTTTATTATTACAAAGAATTTCAAAATATTATACCATAAATCAGTATAGACATAATAATAATATTTTTTTTATGTATTTATTTCCATACGTGTAGTTTATAGAATTATAAGAAAATCAACTTTTACTCAGAATATAAAATAAACAAACGGATAAAAATAATTTAATATGTAATAGTTATGTACTTATATTATTAAAGAAATTATATTATTTTTATTAGATAGATACATACCTAACCAACTAAAGAAAAATGGTTTTTTTTTTTATTTTGTTATAATGTTAATACACATAAAAAAAATGTCATAATAAATTATATATTTACTATAATAGAAAACACCATATAAAAAGATTTTTTTTTATAACATAATAATAATAATGTAATAAGCTGAAAGGAAGAGGGAAGTAGGTAACCACTTTGTACAGTTGTAGCGTAATATATGTGTTAAATTTAAATTCAATGATAAATCATTGCATACGAAAAATATTGTATACAAAAAAAAATAGTATTTAAATATTTTTCGATTTTAAGGTTTAAGTATAAACTTTGAGGAACCTTGTATTAAATTTTCAAGATTTAGTTATATAAACTAAAATTTTTATGCATTATTAATTTCAAAATATTTTAAAAATAGTTGTAATTTTGTAAAAATTTGAAATTTAAATGCTTATAACAAATAATATTCTGCCTATGCTTCTTTTAATTTTTTAAATAGCATATAAATAAAACCTATGTGGAACCTTATATTTAATTTTTAAGCATTTCATCTAAGCAAAAAATGTTTTAAAAACATTTATTGTAAAACCACAAACAAATTTAAATTTAACATATCTATAAATAATTCAAAGTACGTAGAAATATTTTGGGCATTATACCATACATAAAAATACCAATATAAACAATTGGTCATTATTTCATTTATTTATGATCGATTGTCTCTGATTTCCAATAACACAAGGAAATAGATTTTGTCAAAAACTAGTTTTGAATGAAAATTTAAATTTTTCCAATTATTAAGAAAAGCATTTGACATTTTAAATTTTACTTCCTAAAAGTACCAACTAGATTCACTTTCCTATCAGAATAGATATTGATGTTAAAAATCAAAACATTTTTCTACTATAAATCAAAAAAATATGTTGTAAAATCAATACATTCATTACTTCGCTCAGAATCAAAATAATGTATCTACCAGCTAACTCAAAAATTATTCAACTAACGTAAACAATCGTTGAGCATTATACACACTTACCTAGTTAATTAATTATATTCCGATTTACGATGATAATGTTTAAATATACACTTATAGGAGCCGGTAACTTAAATTATATATTTTCAACATATAAGACTATTTTCAAAAATAATGCTTTAATAATGTTGAACATTAAACTTCATACTAGTGTGACATCGAATACGAAATTTATTGTTAATAATATAAACAATAATCCTCCTCCATAAAAAAAGAACAAACTTGATTAACTATTCAAATAGTTGCAATAGTTATTTTGGGTTGTGGTGGGGAAGGGTGTAGGTGATTTAGTTGATAATGTTTTAACGTATTTTCCAATAATTTATAATTTGGAGGTAAGTTATATAAATCTTATAAGAGTACCTCATTTATTAAGGGATAATGATAACGTGAATCGTAAACCTAACCTAATACGAACACTACCTAACAAAATCTTTACATTAGTATTAAGAACGTCAGCATTATTCTATTAAACAATGAGATTATAACTATATTGGCTCATTGAGTCACTGAAATTTTTAATTTCTAAATCAATATTATGAATACAAATTATTAATAGTAACGTAATAATAAGTTATATGACTGGTCGTTTGCGTACGAAAAATTCACCTCCCTTGCTGAATTGAGTTTTGGTTATTCTACTGAAATATTGACATTTATAGAATCAATTCCGTGTAAGGCTTTTAGTTCCAGTTATAATATTTGGATTTTAATTTAATTGTATTGTTGGTTATCAATCAGTGTTTTCTTTTCCATAAATGAAATAAACTACTGTATGTTAGTTAGGCATTCATAATCTACGTGTTTATATTAAAGTTAATAAACTAATTTTATAATTTGCCATCAGATGACTATTCATGTTACACAAAAAATATTTTTATTTTTTTTTTAGCACGACTTATGTCCTAAAACTATTAAATTCAAATTTATAACACTTTTTTTCCTATTCACTTAAACGTTTACAACATTATACGAATTGTATAGGTAAGTGAAACAGAACAATTAAATATAATTAGTACTCTGAATCTAATATGTTCTTAAAATATAATATACAGTCATATGTAACATACTTAAAGGCAATGGTAAGTAATCTATTTAAAAGAAAAAACAATGGTTTTTTTTTCAGATAGAAAAACATTTTATTTATAAAAAAAAAAGGTTAAAAAGATTTTCCGTGAAAAATTAAAATTTTTTGATGAAAAATATAATATTAAATGTTCAATTTGCATAATATTTGATATAATTTAGTTTTTTTGGTCAGATATTTTAATTAAAACTAGATACACTTATAAATTATAATCCAATCGTTTATAGAACATTGCCATTGTATTTAATCATGATTCACGTATATCCATGTAATTCTTATATGAATGTGCGTTGAATGATGCTTATTATCTTTTTAAAATCATATTAGTATTTTGAAAGTTATACCTTTATTATTATACAAAACAAAATCTGAAGTTTTATTAGCTTCTAATATTAAATAAATACATTATACACAGATATATAATATCTATGTATAATACATATATCTTTCCCTGGTAAATTAAAAATGTAAATTTAATTTTTTATTTCAATAACCATCATAATTTTGTATTATATTTTGAAATCTTCAATTAATTTAAACAGTTGAACAAATTTTAATACCTTATTTAATCCATGAGTACGTCTCAGCAAATAATAAAATATTACAACGTAAACACCTAAGATACATAAAACCACGATTACTCGTAAATAATTAAAATAATATGTTGAACTAAATATTGTATTTCATTAAGTAATTAATTCTTTAATATGAATGATAAGCTGAAAATAAAATTAAAGTTGTGGCTTGGCATGGCGCTTTAGTTTCTACCAGTCGCGTTCTACGACTGAAAGTAAGCAACGCTCAATGAAAATCTTGTCACACATACACACACACATGTGTTAAAAAAACTCTACGGTACCCTCCCTTAAGTTCCGCAAGCTAATGTGCCTTAGTTGTCAAAGCCTTAACCTCCCCCCCTCTAAAAAAAAAAATAAAAATTGAAATTATATCCTGTTAATTATTACAATTTTTTATTTAATAATAATTTATTTATATTAAAACTAAAGTTTAAAATTAAATTATTAATTCAACAGGAATATATATATATATATATATATATAAATTAATTTATTCGACTGTAATATAAGTACTGACAATTTGTTATTATTTGTATAAATTATAATTTATTTCACTAAATAATACATGCACCTATAATAACGTATATGTTAAACAAAAATTAATTGTTTGACATAAAAAATTGAAACAATAAATTTAATTTAAAGTATACATTTATATCATTAAGTTAAACTACTAAAAGCTCTGAATTTTTTTATTGTGTACATAATTCATACAACGTCCAAATTGGTTATTATGATTTTATGCTAAAATTATGCATTGAAATGAATTTAATTAAATGACAAAACAATGACAAAAACGTCACACAAATATAAAATAAAATTTTATTGTAGTACTATAGTTCCTCTATTAAAATAATAAACAAAAGTCTGTGCATTTTCAAAGTATTTTTTTGTAAGTGTTTAGGGATATTTAATTTTACCGTTTTTAAATGTCGGCAGTAGATATGTGCATTAATTTGAAATAACAGTAAATGATATTATTATTATACTTCGGAAAAAATATGTTAATGACAACAATTGTGTACGCCTCTCTGTTCATTATTCACTATTGATTTACTCGGCGACGGATCGTCGTTTTGGCGTATATTATATTTATAATATAATCGAATCATGGTATAATATTACCGTCATTACCACAACGGTATAATCAGATGCTGTCATGCGTGTGTTGTAGATGTGCAAATCGTAATGCGAAGATGGTGTGTTCCGAATGTCCAATGGTCCCAGTTGGTGTTGTGCGCAACCGTGCTGTTCCTGCTGGGCGGCCTGCACATCTACAAAGGCCCCAACGGCGGGCCGCTGCAGGCTTTGGACGAAGTGGCCGACGACGAGGACACGTCCGGTTCCCCCCGGACGACTCAAGACGATCGGGCGTACCGGAGACTCAGGTTTCCTAAGACCAGCAGACGATTGCCACAGGTGGGTGCAAACGATTAGGGAAATACGACAATTATTAGTATATCAACGATTGTTAATACTTTGGCATGTAAAATTTTAGACCGCACGGTCCGCGGGTTACCGTGTTTACGCGATCGTAACCATCCAGCCTAGAGAGCGCCTAGATAATAAGATAAGTAGTGGTAAATCACAGCTGAACATTTTCAATTGGTTGTCTGTTATGTGCACGCCATTTTTTTGTTCAAACGGTTCTATTTTATTCAAATCGAATATAGACTGCTGTATAGTATAATATTCACCATTTTTTAAAAATTAATTATACTCTATTCAGCGAGAGAACATGCCGATTCTGAGCATCCCCTTCTGCGTCACCCATCCATCGAAACCGGTTCCCCTATGGCAGAGTGCCACGTGGGGATGCGCAGAAGAACCGATTTTCGTTGGTACACGGCGTGCTCTTTCGCTGAACAGAGTAAAGTTTTATTTTACATTTTTAACAACTATACAGGGTGTAACAGATAGACCTGAAAAATGAAATAACATATGTTTTAATCAATATTATTTTTAAAAAAATAACAAAACAAAAAACATCGAAATTTTCCCATACAAATTATATGTGTGGTGGACGCGGTCGTACGCTCAATTGCGGAAACGCTCTGAGTATACGTACCAGCCGGTGTTGCTAGTTCCCGGATAGGTGACCACCCAAGATTTTAAAAACAAATCTTTGCCACATATATAAAACGTGTTTTAACCAATTGTTTCCTACCACTCAATAATAAAACCTACCAAGAAAAAAAAACACTTACAAACGGCTAATGACCATAGTTACCGGACTTAAATTAAAAAAAAAAAAAAAAATATTATATGTACAATTATATTACGTCACCACTGATAATAATAATATTATTAAATTGATTTCAAATATAGTTAGTATAGTTATGTACATATAATGTCCATGAATATTATATAACAGTTATAAAATATAAATAGTTCAATATATAAATTAAATTTTAAACACAAAAAAAGGGGGGGGGACTTCGGACTAAACACGGTTGCTATCTAATCAGTTAGCCACTCTCTTATTATCTATAGGCTCTCTACTCAAAACTATTCATCATCGTCGTTATATTGTTCAAAACGTAACGAGCTATAACCTCTTTGTGATTTAAAACACAAATTTTGACTGCTGCGTTGATACGTTAATTTAATATATACAACTTTTCGTGTATTTGTAGAGTTTATGACGTAGTAACATGATGTTATTTTATAATAAAACCTTGACATGCGGACACATTAACGGATCGGGTATATTACATAATATTTTTAACAATCTGCTTAATTATTTTGTTTAATATCAAATAATGTATTCCATTTAATCACTTAAAGAAATCAATAGTAATTTATTTGTTAAATAAAAATGATTATAGGCCGTTGTACATTACCATAAGTATATAAAATAATTTTCTTCAATTCCCTTCTAACTAATTAATATCAATTGGAATACATTTTTTCTTTTTAAATATATTATATTTATTAAAAAGATTATTTTAAATAAATATTAAATGACTTGACACTTGACGTGTTATAGCTACTATAATTTAATATTAATTTCTATTTAATTGATTTGAAAACCATACTATTAGTAGTTTATAATATTATGGTGTAAAACCACTTTAATTTTTATATCGAGTATTTTAGTCAATAATTTTGAACTATTGTTATTTACATTTCAACTATTTTTGTTTTAATTCGTAGGCAATCCAATACAACTTAAAGACTAAGTTTATAATTACATAATATTTTTAACAAATAATAACATTTTATATATTTAATACCTATTCCGATTTACAAGCAAAACACAGAATTAAATCAAATATGTTTGATTTAATTATCCATTGACATAAATATATATTACCAAATAAGAATTTAATTTTAAACAAACGTTATTCCCCAAGGCTTAAGGACTATTGGAAATGTGATCTTATAATTTAATTATTGTAAATAATATCAAATTTAACTCATGAATTTCTATATTTATCACAATAATATGCATATATAACTCATTAAGACACTCAATATTGTATAACAAATAGTATCATTTTTTTTTTTTTTTTTTTTTTTTTTAAAAAATATGCAATCGTTAATAAATAATATTATTTAACAATAATATTATATTACTATGAGATATGGTAAGAAAATTCTACGTTAAAAAAAAAAAACAATAAAAAATAAATGTTTATGAAATATTAATATGCAAGCACTTTTTTATCATTTGAGGATATCTATCTATCATTGGAAAGTTATTAATATATTGAAAAAGAAATAAAATTGTATATGTATAATGTCGGTAAGGTAGATAAAATATAAAATTAACAATACACAATTGGCGACATCGGTCCCGCAAATAAATACAATTAAAAAATTTTAAAAAGAAAATGTTAACCAGGTTAAGTCAAGTTCTACGAAATATAAAAAATAGTAACCTAACCAATTTATATAATAAATTAAAACATTAATCGTTAATTATTTTTTTGTTATTCAAATATAAGACAATATTTGTATGTCTAATTTTTTTTTTTTTTTTAATTAGCAGTAAGGCTTTAACATCAATGATTATTACCCTACTTTTAGCTCATATTTAGCTTACTTTTTGCTCATATATAAAAGAAAAATGATTTACAATATATTTGAGAATATTTACAGTGATTGTTTAAGTTGATCTTATTGAAAAATATATTAATTGCTTGAGTATTACCTTCATTCAGTGATAGTTGGAGTAATAATGCGTCGGTGAAAATTCTTCATGATTCTGTTAAATTGGGGCACTCGGTCACAATGTTGTTGATTATTAGGTTTGTTTTGCACGTGTCACATAATTGCTTATGAGGAAATAGTGGGTTAGATCTATGTGTCTATTCTGACTCGGGTGATGGTAATTTTGTTTCTTCTTTTTAGATTGGGGTGTAGTTTCCATTTTTGGATGGAGCATTTTTTTGCATTCCTTATTTTTTTTGCAAGAAGTACTCTATTTTAATAGTTTTGCCATGTTTCATTGGTTATGTGATTGATAGTATTATGGGTTTCTGGGGTAGTGGTTTAGTTAATTTTCATAGATTGGTGAGATGTGACAGCTACATTCGCAATTTTGTCAGCTTTTTCATTTCCTGGTATCCCAACATGGGAAGGGACCTACATGAATGCGATTCGTTTAATAGAAGATGATAACAGTTTTTAGGTATGTTGCGCAATTTCCTTTTTGAAATGAGTTTGTAATTGATTTTAAGGCACTCTGGGAGTTATTAATGATAATGAAGAGATCTAAATTTGAAGAAAAATCTATTTTTATAGCTTTGTAGATGGCATATGTTTCAACTGTATAGACACTAGTACTTGAAGGGAGTGAATATTTATGATTTTCCTGGTATATGATTACCGCGAAACCTACTTTGTTGTAGTTTTTAGACGCGTCAGTATATATTTGTGTGCTACAAGGATAATGTTGGAACAATATTTCTGGAAAGTGATTTTGGATAACTGTATTGTATGTGATGTGTTTACAGAGATTAGTAAGTTGTGAGTTGATATTTGGAGACCAGAGTCAAGGAAAAGAAAAAAAACTTGTATTTTGCTTAGTGTTTGTGTTTGGAATCCAAAATTTTGGCTGATGTCTTTGAAGTTATCGAAAATTGTGAGTATGAATGGATAAGTTAGTAGTGGGCAAAGATTTATCTAATTTTTTTTTTTGGACATGTGTTCCAGTAAATTGTTAATTTTTGTAATATATTTGAGTTTGTGATACTGTCATTTTAATTCCAGAGGAAGTTCTCCTGTAATGTACAAAATACTTCATACAAAGCTTGTCATGAAAGCTCCTATTGTCAAACGTATACATAGGTTTTGAATGGGATTAATAAGTGTTTAATTAGTTTTTTTTTTTTTGTTGAATTATAATTTTTTGTTGATATATACAAAATACATGTTTTATCCGTAAGCGTTCATAAAAAAAAAAAAAAGAAAGAAGAAAGACAAATACCGATATCGCATTTTATGTGCCATAAGAAAAAGAATATTTTAGAGCGTGTTGATATTACAATTAAAACATTTTTTCATGATATTCAAATTTCTATAAATCAATGATACCATTTATAAGACATAAATGTATATAAACTTCGAGGAGAGAAGCCTTCCAATTGACACTCATTAATTGATTTTTTTAATTGTACCAATAGTTTAAACAAATATAATAACAGCTATACATCACCGTATTTTGTCAAACGATGTAAAATAACTTTTTTTGTTAAAAAAACTGTCATTGATCTGAGTTATTCAGCTCAATTGTTAAAAGAGTCAAATATTTCAAATTAACATTCTATTTTTAATAATTCGTTACACTGTCCTGCCAATGCAGATTATATAAATCAAATTTTAGATTCTATGCGGAACAATACATAATACTTATTCTAGTTGGATGATATTTGTTTATTATTGTGTCTGAAAACTCATTTTATAGTTGAAAAATACAACGGTTCTTCTCCTTTGACGATGATTTCTGGTAGCAAATTAAATCCCGTTGGTACTTTTTATAATTATTGATAAAACTAAAAAAAAAAAAAAACAAAAAACGAAAAATGATTTTGGTATTTTATTTCAATCCAAAAACAAATGGCAATAAAATAGTAATATTAGACACATACATCAAATATTTATACTTTTACAATGTAGACATGAAACAGTTTTTGAAATATTTTGCTCTTTTTAAGCTATTTATGAACATTTCAAATTTTTTACATTTTTAGTTTTTTTTATAAATGTTAATTTTAGAATTTAGATTTTAAACGCACTGACGAATGAATTGATTTTACAATGATATGTTTTTGTTTGTGTCTGAAGACATTTTTACAATATAAAAAATAATTCGATATCCATATCTTTTTTAGTAGGAAAGTTTAAAAATATTTAGATTAATATTAATTTATTTATACCATGAATCTATTCATTCGACCTTACGGCACGTCGGTTATGACTCATAAATCAATAACATTAAGTAAAACTATACAAGATTATGTTATAATTATAAATATCATTTTTTTTGCAAAATTAAGTTCAATCGCCTACCTACCTTATAACTAATAGCAATTTAAATATAATATAATAATATACCCTTAGATATAACAATAATTTCTCATTAAATTCAAATTGAATACATCCATTATAGTGACTTACTCAACACAATCAACTATAGAGCAGAGTGACTTCCCGGGTTGTTTTTGGTTTATGAAAGTCCAGATGTATAATATGATTACAAACTGCGATACCTATATAGTGGCACAATTTTGGAATTTTTATACAAAAACTGATAAATAATAAAATATGCGTTTGTATAATATTATAATATAAATGTGAGCCAGTGTGCGTATGTGTGTAGGGTATATACTTATATGGTACAAAATGTATAAAACGAATATATTATGATAATATTATACGATTCGTTCTGTATGAATCGGGAATACACGGAAAACGAACTTTTTACCGGTCACACCAACAAACTGTATTATGTTCTAGACGTACGTGTAGAGAATATAATAATATGTTTATATATTGAATAAGATGGAGTTTCATCCAACGTGAAAACGAAATGAATTATCACTCTGAAAATTATTATACGCATATATATATATATATATATATATATGTCATAACATACCTGCTGTTGTTTATATTATTAAAGAGTAAAAACGGATTTGAACCTTCAGGTTTATGTGACTCGGGTAATCCAACAAAAATTTAACCAGGTTTTGAACCCGATACCCGCAATAACCTCCATATAAACTCTTTCGTGGTTGACAACTGCCTAATATAATATATTTAACGTATACATGGTTTGTATATGTCGTAAATAATTACGTGTAACCGATTGCATTTATGGATATTTTTTTGTTTAAATTATAAATCAACTCTTATTGATTATTAATTATCGGAATCGTTTTGTTTTTAGATTACTAAATAAATTCCTGTGTGCCTATGGATTGGTAGTGTTGGTTGTATTTACCCCACACTGAATGTTTTTTTTTCTTTTGAATTCGAATAAAAAGTAAATTTTAGTATAATACTCACTGTCTATTTTTCAAATAATGTCTTTGTATGTTTATACTGATTTCGATTACAATTAAAATAATTAATAGTTGTAGATACATTTACATTGGCTGTCAGATATTAAATCGTATAACCCAATGCTTAATGTCTCGATTTTAATTTAGGGAAACACTAAATGGGTCTACATGCAAACTGATCAAATTAAGTAGATATAACATTATATTACGACGGTCCTATGAATACAAAATAGTATAATATTATGATAAACCATGTAATTCCTAATTGTATTATTCATTCGTAAAAATGTACAAAACATTTTTTTTCACTTTGATGCGTATTTTTGCGGAATTTTTTGGTTTTTAGCCTTTATCATGAAATATTTATTTGTGCCCAGAGCATAATGAACTTTTTTTACGTAATATTTTTACAATATGGTATGTTATTCTTGCAAATGACAATATTTCATTGACATCTGCTATAATTGATTCACTCAATTTTCATATGTATTTATTCCAAGTATTATGAAATTGTATAATATTATGTTTTGCTAAAGACAGAATTCGTTTTCTTTTTTTTTATCAATACAAGAAAATAAAGTATTTGTTTGATAATTAATAAAAATGAAATGTAAGGTAAGGTAAAGTAAATATTAGTTCGTCCAATTTGTATTTTATGGTAGGTACCTTAATTGTATATATGTATAGCATCCGCTACACTCATTTATTTTTCTCTCTTTGAATAATAAAAAAAAAAGGTAATATTAATAACCATAATTTAATTATTGTTTGGCAATGTTTTATATACCTACCGATAAACCTTGTTATATTAAAGTCTTATAATTGTATCCAACTTCAAATCATCAACTGTTTCAATAGATATTACAACCCAATTCTAAAATATAAGTATAACGATTTGTAATTGAATTTGAGGCACAACAGGACATTTATTTAGTTTGTCACTAAAATACTAAAAATGACACGTTGAAAAATATCTACCATCGTCAAATAGTTAATGCGGTAACCATAGGATATGATAAAAAAAAAGGAAAAAATATATAAGATCAGTCATCGTCCAATGACCATAGTTTTAAAAATATGATATCGAATGTTATTGAAATTTAAAAAATCGTTATTACCAAAATAAGGGACACAAATTTAATGTATAAACTGTCGTCTTCCGACACAAAATACGTTGCAAATACCGTCGATTTTCTGTTACTCTGGGCAGAGAGCACATGTAGTCATCCGTAAACCCAGTTTGCAGAAATCTCATCGTCACAAGCTCAAACTACTTCTCCCCGACATAATTTCGATCATCGAGTACCATAATACGAGTAATTTTAATAATTTATGCTATCAACGTCGATGCTTACCGGATACGACACCATACGTATACTATGGTATACAGAGTGATTCAAATTTTATGTTACAATCATTTTAACACATACGTATTCAAAATACAGATAACTTGTGATAAATTAATCTCATTGCTGTATACAATAAATATTATTTTAAAATTACGTTTTAATTTCTTAAATTTCTTTAATTAAACTACCTATTAAAAAAACAATAAAAATAAAAATCATCGATTATATGTAATTACAACTTTTAAAGAATTTTAACTTTTACCGATTTGTAAAGAAATATTTCCCCGACAATCCCACTATAACTAGTTTATACACATCCTTACTCTCTCTAGTAAATACAGATCATCGTTCTCTCATCTCCAATTTGGCCACACCTAACTTCTCTCACATTTCTTTAAACTTCCGTTGAATGACTACTTGCCCTTGTCTGAATCCTACTCCACAACCACCTTGTGATTTATGACATTATCCATTTATCTTCAACTGTTCCAAATTATTACCACAATGCAACCACTAAATTTCTTTTTTAAATTCTCTGACATTCTGTTCAATATCCAAAAGAATATTTCATCTCAAAGAAAAAATATGATATTTCCCATAGCATTCTTCAACCTTACATAATATAATGATCTAATTTCGTTTTTGTATAGGTAATAAAATTAATATTTTCCAAATTATATTTAATCTTGTATACCAATTTTTTAATTTTAAAAACTAATTGTCTGACAATATTTAAGTATAAAAAAATAAATATTTTAATGGCAACTATTATTTTTCCTATCCTTTTGATATTTTTTTCTTAAATACATACATTTTGTTTTAGTAACATACATCCACATATAAACGTTTATTAAAAGTATTACTATAATTGTATTTTGTGATTCATACTCTTATAATATTTACTTTAAAAAAAATTAAAAAATGAACGTTAAACTTTTTTTTCTTGTCAGCAAATTTATATATATATATATATATATATATATTGTATAGCAACTAGTTTTTTTTACAAATAAATAGGTACAAATGTAGCAACTTATTTTTTTTTATATCATTAGGTATAATATGAGGAAATCATTATTTATTTTTATTTTATTAAAAACTCCATTGGGTATCATCTCCTATGCCTTATAGAATGAAAACTGTCTTAAAAGCCTTATTTATCAAATAATGCCTATTTCAAAACTTATTTGTTGTTACCTCATTTTAGTGAAGATAATTTTTCAAAATGAATGAACCTTATGTCGTCTTATACTTACTCCGAACAATAGTTTAAAAACAAACTGGCATCATAAACTCACTGCATTGTTTTTATATCATATTCTTTCTAAATATTTTTTTAGTAATAATTAGTTTATGTATTTTTAATAAAAAAAATGTTAAACATATATATATAGCAGCATTAAACATGAAAATAAAAATTTAAATCTTTAGGTACTTCTATATATTTATATTGTCTAAAACGAATTAAGTTTGAATGTTGATGTTTTCTGAATTAAATATTATCATTATATTATATTATATTATATTTATGAGCTTTTTTCATATTTCTTATTTTACGTATTTTCTGGCTTAACGATACATAGTTGACTTAATATTATAACTGACAACAGTTAGATAGTCCTTATACACTATACGTATTATTATTATATAATGCAATACATAGGTTGAATGTAGATGGTTAACCTATCCTAATCTAACCTAATTCAGCGTTTAGTTGAATAATTGACATGGCATGGTTTATTTCTAATGCGTGAACTAAATTTCTAGATGACTTTACGAAATTACTCTTTAATATCGCAGGTGCATATATTATAAGAAATAAAACGTCTACAAACAATAAGTAGCGAATGACTTGAAGTTTATAATTGATAGTTTTTTTTTATTTTTTGAACAATATTAATGAATTATTATTATAATAAATTATGTCTATAACCACTGTAATACAATTAATAATAGAATAAAACGTATATTAAAACTACGTTGCTATAACGTATTTATAAGTATATACTTGAAAATGTCGAGTTTAAAAATAAGATGGATGTTATGTAAAAAGACAAACAACATATTATTACAATTGATTTACGATTCATATGAACGTTGAATGAATGTTTTTATGCACGAATCGTTATTGTACATATTCTAATTTATATAGAGTTTAGTAATCTGAAAATAATTAACGTAATTTAAGTGATATAACAAAAATATATTAAATTACGAAATAAATTCTTATAATAAATAATAAGTTAATAGTTTAAAAATATACAAACGTATTTTGGTTTTCAATTAAATTTAACAAATCCACTTTATTACACCAGGTAACCTAATAGTAGGTTTTAATATTACTATT
Organism: Pentalonia nigronervosa; assembly: GCA_014851325.1. Lineage (NCBI taxonomy): Eukaryota > Metazoa > Arthropoda > Insecta > Hemiptera > Aphididae > Pentalonia > Pentalonia nigronervosa. Next base: position 83,967 of record JACXSJ010000792.1, on the reverse strand, counting down.
TGAACTTGAAACAAAATATGTATTTTTCATTATTCTGGTTTATTGATTTGTGTAGATAATTTTTTTTTTCATCAATAATAAATAATCACAATTCATGACGTGTATGTACGCTGATAAACAAAAGAGAAAAAACTGAAAGATAGAAAAATAATAAGCTTTTTTACAATCAATACTACCTATATCGAGTTAATTATTATATTATAATAATAATAATAATATATTATGTGTTATTATTTATTGTTAATTACATAATTATATTTAAATATAATCGTTATTTATTACAATAACGCCGAACTCGTAGTCAATCTCAATAAAATGTATTTAAATTTTTTATATAGTTTTTACTTCAATAATTTTAAAAAAAGCATTGTAATGCAAATCATACAAACTAAAATGATATCCAATAATAGCTATAAACAGTATCAACAATATTACATACTATACGTGTTTATAACTGGTGTACAGAGTAATAATAGTTATAAATTGTGTGCACAATCATTGTTAGATAATATACAATAATATTAATCGATATCTATATATTTTATTATGATACATATTTATTGATTTATTGTTATTGTACAGGCGATCATCATCGGTGTGCGGAAAGGCGGCACGCGAGCGCTGTTGGAGATGTTGTTCCTGCACAAGTCTGTGCAAAAGGCCAACGGTGAGGTGCACTTCTTCGACCGGGACGACAACTATGAACGTGGCTTGGACTGGTACAGGAGACGGATGCCGTACTCGTTCCCTAACCAAATCACCATTGAAAAGAGCCCCAGCTATTTCGTGACACCAGAGGTAAAAAACGAAAAGAATGCAAAAAATAATATGATCGGCCACCTTTTTAATGAACGGCGCCGTTGAACTAATTCATTTTTATGAAAAAAGAGCGAGGAAAGGAACGAGATCCTTTTTTTTCAATGAAAAAAAACGAAATTGTTCATTCTTTTCGAGTTTCAATGTACACGCCAGATATGCAAATAATTGAAATTGAAATATTTATTATCTTTGTGTTATAACTATACACAATTTTCTGTGTGACTTGATTAATTCCACAAATCCATATTTTCAGTATATCATCATCTATATTTACTTTTTATATAAATATATACAATAACAATATTTTTTGTATATTATATACAATTATAATATTTTTCATTTTATGGTAAATTGACACTTTTAAGAGTTTTACATGTCAATTTATTTAGAAATCACAATGAGTGTGGTGGGATAAGATACAGTTTTATATTGACTCACGACTGATGGATTATGGTTGTTGTTAGGCTGATGACGGCGAACTACTTGTAAGTAATTCTCTGTGTGGCTTGCGATAATATTGTTGATTGGTTGGACTTGAGTTACTCATTTTTTCTATGTTTTTGCACTTGTGGTAGAATAGAAAAGAAGGTTGAGAACTTGGAGGATATGGGTTGGAGTAATGTACTTGGGTGAGTGGATACTCAAATAATTATACTCAAACGGAATTGTTTTAAACATGAATATGTTACCAATAGATATGGTTAATATTCACGGAATACAATTTGCTAATAGTATACGAAGATATATAAGGATGATTAGATAATCAATAAACCGCACAATGATCAATCTCAACATTTAAGAAAGACGGTTGTAAAAGTATGAACGTAGTTCGTCTTAACACAACCGAGCATGAGGGGTATTGGTTCTTTATGCTGGCCTTTCTTTTATATGATTTAACGATGATTAGAATATAAGAGTGTATTCGATTTTTGTTCTAACTTAATTCACTATTTCTTTATGTTTATTATACAGTTTTTTACTTTCTGAACGAGTGTTCTTTATATCTTCAATAATTTCTATTTATAGTGTCTTTTTTTTATTATTTCTGGACGATTTTGTTATATTTGGTGTTGGTCGCTGTCCTATTAAAAGGCTTTGCTTATAAGTGCCAGCTCTAGTGCGAAATATACGCCGGTACATCTTGTTGAACGATGTTAGAGTACTTTGTTTTGCCGCTAGAGCGCGCATGGGTTCATCAATAAAATGAGTAAATTAATACATAGTAATGTGTGGTATATCTTGTCTCGTTACAGTGTGTGTATTGCCAATAAATGATCATTATCGAATATTGACGTTCATCGTTAAAACCTATAGTCATTATATTAATATTCCTTATAATATTATATAGAAACCGTTGTCGTCACGTCGACGGAAAATAGTATGAACAATGAACATTGTTCAATGAAATTATAAAGAATTTATGATGCTGGTTGGGACTTGGGAGTACTTTTTGAGGAGATTATTTTGTTCTAACTGAAACTAAAAAAGGAACGGCAAAGGAACGAATTTTTTTTTTTGAAGGTACAAGGAATGAAATGAATTTCATTTTTTTTTTTTAAAGAACGAGAAACGGAACGAATTTCTTTTTAAATGGAAAGTGCTAAACACTGCCACTACGATGCGGCAATAATGTGTATACGTGAATGGCATCAACGTGATATGGCGGAGAGTGGGCGCACGTCTAAAACGGAAGTTGTATACGGACATTAAAATATATCCTAACACGCAAATCGAAAAACGATAACGTTTTCACTCCTGACACCACACCCTTCTTCTTCTACCCCTATCTGAATCCACTACGCTAAATCTCATCAAAACAATAGAATTTCTTGAGTAGTTTAAACCTACTTTTTATTTTTCTACGCACTCAAATATCAGTCAAGCCGCCGGAAAAAAGGCGTTATAAAGGACTGTGTGCGAATACATAATATTATTGTTGTTATTATTATTATTGCATTGTACTTGCAGGTTGATACAATAAGTGACGTGTTTGCGGCGAGTATGGACTTTCGAGTGGGAAGGGAAGTATAAAAAGAGGGAGACTGCGGCACGCGATCTCAGCTGCGTACACAGGTTGTGCACGAGGATCCGATTAAAATATAATGTGTGTACCGAACTACACGTTTCCCGATTTTTAATTAGTTTTTGCGATAAAACCGCTTTACCGTCGATACCTATTTTTGTTTTTCTTTTATTTGGGGTTATTCATATTGATTGATTCACGGTTTATCGCATCGTACTAATGCGTATTTTAATCCTATAAAAAAACAAACGTATACGCAAGAGAAAATAAATGTGATAATGAAATACACTCTAAATTACATTTTACCACTGAACTCTGTTCAGCAAGAGAACACATCGATTATTCCCACCCCCTGCGTACCCCTGCAAACGAAATCGGTTCCTCTATGACAGGGTGTCACGTGGGGATGCACAGAAAAATCTATTTAAGTCGGTCCACGGCATGTTCTCTCACTGAACAGAGTATAGATGCGTTGTCCGGCTAGGTAACTTATCAAATTATTATTTTGATAACTTTCGCTACTATAATATAATATAGTAATGGCGTCATTCATGTATACTTATATACAAGGTGATTCAAAATAGAAAAAAATATATGATACGAAAGTTTTATTGATTTAAAAACATCTAAAATAATTTGTATATTTTATAATTTTTTACAATATACTAGGATAGTTTTAGGGGGTCAACTTTAGAAACTCAAATGGAAACCTATACTTTTTTTGAAAACATAATATAAAGACATTTTTTCAATATACTTTAGTGTTTAAACAACATTAATTTGAAAAATATTTAAATTTTTTATAAATTTTTAAAGTTGACCACCAAAAACCCGCCTAAATATTGTAAAAAAATATAAAATGTACAAATCATTTTAAATGTTTCTAAATCAAAAAACATTCGTAGCATATATTTTCCTCTCTTTTGAATCAGTAAAGTGGTCATAACATCAATTTTGAATCAACCTGTATATTATATATATATATATACCTAATTTTAAAAACACATTAGTTTATGGCTCTTTATCACCGAATTGTGTTGTTTAGAAAAGCTGTATGTATTTTTAAAATATGAAAACTATTTATTTTAGTATATAAATTTATGATGAATGATAATTAGTTAAATACAAATAATAGTGACTGTTAATTAAATCGTTTGTATTTTATGATCCGTAAAAAATGAATAAAAATGTGACACTGTAATAATCATTCATAAAGTTAAACAATTGATTAAATTTATTTCTAATATTACAACATTTTATGAATAAATTCTGAGATGTATTGCAAAACCCGAATAAAATCAATACAATGTGTATTATTATTTGTTGGCAATTATTATAACAATACTCATAAACTCACATATAGTGAAAGTTATACAATACATAAAAATACCATACATATTACGCTTCCTTTTTTTTGTTTGTGGGTTTTGCATTAATATAATAGTTTTTAATTTTTTAAATTATTGACTACCTATTTATAATTTCGTACACGTCAGCCATTCACAAGCAATATAAATTATATCATGACGGTTTTATTTTATATTCATCCTATCATTTCTTGATAAATGTACATTTGTTATTATTTTTTCTTCGTGATATCCCCATGTTATATGTTATTATTATTGTTCAATTTCGTTGAAAAATATATTCAGCACCGGTACATGAAGTAATATTTGTACATAAATTCGGTTTTACTAAAAATGTTATTCCAATGTAGAATCTAAAGCGGTGCAAGTAAGCAATAATTCATTCTACAAAAAAGATTATTTATTACATATATATTTTATGTTTCACTGAAATTCACTGAAAACCGTTTTTTTAAAGGTAGTTATATAATTTGCGTACATTTTGACGTTTATAATCTTTACAATGATATGCACACAAGACTTAATGGCATGTTTATAAAAAATATGACTCTGGGATAACGTTCGTTCTTGTTTGACTACACTCTTTGGACGTTAAAATTTAAAACAAAAGTACATTTTCGATGAATGGATCAAGGTGATACGACGATTCAAACAATAGTTTAAAAACTTCGACTGCTAACATTTATTCAGAATGGTCTAATGGTTGTTGGCATTTTTTTTTTTTTACAGTCAGAGGCTTTTATGATACTACTAAGATAAAATAAGAAATTTAATGCAAATCAAAGCAAAATTTGATAAGATATCTTATACGAAAAAAGGTGTTATATGAAAATTTTTTTATAAAAATATAAAAATCAATTAATTTTTAAGCCCAATACCTTTCTTGATTTATTCAGAATCTACACGAAATTTATTATTAATGAATAAATAAGTTGAAATTTCTTGATATATATATATATATTAGCAACATCCCATATACTTACAATATTATTTTTTTCTATTAAGTAATATAAATAAAATCCTAACCTATACGACAATATATAGTGAGTTCGAAAACACGTAGGTACATAAAATCTCTATATTTTAGCAAGTATGTATACAAAATTGTGTTTTATTTAGTTGAAAAATAATTCCAGTGGTATCAGAGTTAATTAATTTTTTGAATCTACCGAGTGAAAAAATGTATTGGTACGAATACAATCATATGGCTCTATAATACTACTGTAGTAAATCATGAATATATTTATTGATATATTATTAATATATCAATAAATAATTATAATATATATAATTATTATATTATTATATTATAATTAATATATTATTAATATATTGATATTATGCATTTTTCTTTATTTACACATTATAGTATGAAGTGTTATTTTTTCAATAGTTTTAAAATAATGACTAGTTACTAGTTTGTACAAAAAAAAAAAACTTACATGTAATGGAAATATGTTTTAAATAAATAATAATATTATAATAGTTTACTCGTTTAAAGTTCGTCTATAAACACGCAATTTAATAAACTCTTACAGAATAATATTTTATATATACTTGTGTTAGGTAAATGTTTAAGCCCGTGTTTATTAGTGTAAAGAAAATATAAGTGGCAAATAAAATTATCGAAGTATTGACAAATACTTATTTCATATATTGTGTCAATTGTTACAACAGTGGGCGTATACAACTGATTACTAAATTATTGCTTTGGGTAAACGTAACGAAATGACATATTTATTGTACTGAACGTTTAATAGCAAAGGTTTTGACAGACACTTGAAGAGTTTATTCATAGGTAGGTTCACGTGACATGTACAAATACAAAAAATAAAATTTGAGGTGTATGCCGATTTGTTATTCAAATTCCTTGTGTGGTGTAAATTGTATATAAAATAATAGCATTATACATTTAGTGATTATTTTTCAGAGTTTATGGCTTATATTTTCGTGTTTATATCGAGTTTAAATTGATTGACATTTTAACAAACTCATTAACTTATAATTATCAAGAATGGTTTACTCAATTTCACCAACGCGAGTGATTGTCGTTAATTTGTTTTACATAGTATAATATAATATAATAGTTTTAAAAACTCAGAAATGGTCACACTGAAAGCTTATAAACTGACAGCGGTCCTTTCTACCGGGATCAAAGATTTATTTTACTTCGTTACTTGAGTTGAATTTTAAATTATAAAATAGCAATCGGAGCAAAAAGGTTCGTGCAGCATTAAAAAGATTTTGAATTAAAAATAGAAGTAGAACCAACTGTCAAAAACGTATAGCGAGCATTACGTTAGATTTTTTTGTTGTACTCAAAAGGTATTATATATAAATAATAAGCAAACATGTCATTTTGATTCGGTCAAGTATTCACTGGTAAACAGAAAATTGGTACGGTTATTGTGTTTTGAACAAAAGAAATTAAATAAGAGGAATATTGGTACTATAAGATATTTTATTTTCAGTAGTTCAAAAAAATATGTTCAATTATTACAATAGTAATATAATAGTAAAAAATATGTCCAAAATTAAATACAAATTCACAATAGTTCAAAATGATTCATAATAGTTACCAATAATTCATAATAATTACTATTTTTTTTCCCTGTGGTATTTAAAAAAAATATTCATAGTAATTTCTTTATTTACGTAACTGGTAACAATATATTTTAGTTTTGGATTTGTTTGAAGTTTGAATACAATTAATAACAACTTGTTATAAAATAGTGATATACGTACTTTTTAACTTATTATGCAAAAATGCATACACACAAGTAGAGATTTGATTTTTATACTTTCCTCATACAACATAAAGTTGTTGGAATATAATAGTTGAACACTTGAAAATTCCATCCATAAACCAATTTTCCGAGTAAGATAAAATATTTAAAGCGAAATTAGAGGCAAAAATCAAAATTGGCTTAGATTCAGCAATCATCGTAGTTGTCCACTCGTCGGGAAGACAAAAATTTGCATTTAACGGTTCATTAAGGAATTTTCTGTCGGTAATTTCGTATATTACGTTTTATAGAAGACAAATTTCCAAGTGTATCTTCTACAGTCATAAAATATTAAAAAAATTAAAAAATAATAATATTTGTTTAATATTAATAATAATCATCTAACCAGAAATATTTTGCATGGTGGACTAACCCATTTGACTTGGACTTTCTTATGTGTCTAAGGCTCATTTTTTATATTATGTTTTATAACAATTATTTCGTCAATTTTATTATTTGAAATGTGATTATGTAACACTATATTTAAATAGTTTATATACTGAAATAAAATTAATGATTTCCCCTTATATAATACATTGCAGTACATACAATAATATAAATTATTACTAATTCACAACTTATTGGTTTAATTAAATTCGTTGTAATTTTTCCCGGACATTTTAATGTTGTATTTTGTGAACATTTCTACCTAATAGTATCATAATTTTTTCTTAAAATTACATACGAATAATCCTTGTACGGAATTAATTCATTTCTCTTTTCAGTTTAAACATTTTCCATTATAACAAAATTGAAAATTGTGAGCAAAACGTGGCAATAAGTTGAATGTCGCAGTTATTCTAGGTCGCGTGAAACCCATACAATAATCTTTATTCATCATAATCGACATTGTCATTTGTCGTTGTAGATTAGATTAATACTTCCCTATAATTTCATGCAGTACTAATCTAATGTGTGGATGCTTTATGATTGTTTTTTTCTTTAGTTCAAAAAACCCTGGTTATAACGACCATACCAATTTTTTGACAATCGTATTCACCAATTTTTCTTTAACATGATTACAGTTATTTCAGATGTTACGTCAAACATATTGTTGTTATCAGACAACTTCATGAAACATTGGTTATTTCTGTTTGGTATAGAATTATAATTCATTTATACAATTATATGGAGCGTACTAGTGCAACGTTCCTAAATAATAAATTACCTAGATTAATTTAATAGTCTTAACTTATACAAGTTTAGTAGTGCGAGGAAATTGTTATCAAGTATAAGACAAAGGGGAAAGAGACGTGTTAATTCATTAATTTGCTAAGGAGTCTTGCGTAGAAAAGTCGGCGTGTTATAGTTCTAGAATATGCCTGGCATCTGCATTGTATAAAGAAGATTTTTAATTAGATACTGGGTACCTATTATACCACTACTACTACCACCACTACCAACTATGGGAGAAATACACAGAAAATTTAATTAAAAATAGATTTTTTTTCAAGTGCGCTGTCGATGAAGGGTGATGAACAAAAGGTTTTGATTTATCGGAACCACTCTGGGGTCCTTTAATTCGGTTTTTTTTTTTTTTAAATGCCTGGAATTTTTATAAAAAGAAAAACATTTTGAAATTTACATATAAAGACATTTATTTTACCATAAAATAATTTAATACTTTTTTATAGGTAGTCATCTGAATATAAAGACTCCATATTTATATTCTAAAAGTGTTAGTCATTTAGTTGAAAAGTATGACTTTATAATATAAAATTGAATGGTTGTATTTCTTTTTGCTCTTAACTGATTTTCTTTTCTTTTTATTAAACTAACTAATTTTGATGGTTTCTTGATGATAACGAATTAGCATAATTTGTTCATATTTGATGAACTATTTCTTAAGTTGACAGAATTTTTGAAGCTTTTATGATAATATATGATTTATACCTATTTTGTATAACTATTGTCTACTATTTGAATCCACAGTTTTAATTAAACTTCAGTTAAAACCTTAATTTTAATAAAAAAAAATCCAGTTATTACTACAGACATCTCACAAATTAAGTATAATTTTGAATTAATCAGAAATTCAACGATTGCACTTTGTCAGTTTTCATTAGGAATGCATATAGGTGATATTCCGAATGACGGATACAATTACACTGAAGAATACAATAGTAAAGTATTTTTGAGTTAATCTCTGTGTACAAGCACACATACGCGAGAACGGTTGAAATAAGAAAATCCTCGTTGTCTGTAATTTCGGTGAGAAAAATGTACATTTATGAAGAACCGATTTATAATTATATAACTATACCAGGTATTATCTATAATTTTCATATTAAAGCTATCATTTATTTTAAAAAGACCACTGGGAAATTCATGGTACAATTTATTAAATATATTTTATGAGAACAGTAATATTTTATATACATTTAAATTTATTGTCTATTTTTGCATTTATAGAACATTATAAAATAAAAAAAAAAATTATATTTTACAGATTTATTATACTATACAATGTGGATTGATTGATAAATTTTATGAAACCGATAATTTAATTAAAAACGCACCATTTCCAGAAGGGAGTCGTAAAAAAAGTACACGGAAAAAAATCCGACCAGAAAATTATTATACGGAAAAAAGTACGGTTTGATTTTTTATTTCATAAAAAAATATCTTGATTTATTAATAAATATAAATATAATTTAAAATTTATAATACTAAAAAATAATTTATTATTAATAATATAAAATATGATTCGTATAAGAATAATGTAATATAATTGAAAACTATAAATAATTAAAACTAATATGTATTTCTTTTTCGAATAGTGGCCAATATTAATTAAAAATTCCTACACCTTTATTCTGTTAATGACCACTCTAGAACATAAGTTTTTTTAAACTTCACCGGTGTTACCAAACTTCCGTTTTTTTTGACTCTGGAATCCCTTCACCTAATTCTTGTAACGCTATTTTAACTCTATCTACTCCTAACTCTTAACGCATTTAAAAATTAAATTCCAAACGGTTAAGTGCACGTATCCAACAAGTAAAACGGTTGTTTATGCTCTTGTAAATATTATTTGTACAATGTTGACTGTTTATCATAGCCTCATGAATGCTCTACATTTCTAATAGAAATAACAGTTTATTTTTTTTAAATTTTATATTCATACATTTTCCTCATTTTCTATACCAATGATCATTGACGTATGTGAAATCAAAATAATCAAGAACCTCTGTAGCTTCTTCTGTACAAACCATCTTTAAATATTTCATTCTGTCGTAAACATTATTTATTGGTAAAAATGACAACCCATCTAACATAACAAAAAAATGACTTAATGTATCATCCGCTTTATATTTGGCTTATAATCCAACTCCTTGTATATTGCGATATGTATTTTGAGACAAGTGATAAAAATAGTCTTGTATACGACGACGTGTTTGCCGATAACAACGCTGGGTGGCATTTATAGTAACTTGTTCAAAATCTAAATTTATGATTTGTGAATCTGGATAAAATTCTTTAATGTCACATTCTTTTAGAATTACGTTAAAAACTTCTCTAAAGTATTATAATTTTCTTTTGAAGAAAAAGAAAACAGTAAACCGCAGTTACAAAAACATCATATTTTTTCACTCGAAAAACATATAACTGCAGAAAGTTTTCAGGACTTAATGAAAAATTACCATCACAATACCAAGTACGTGCTTCAGTTAAATATTTTAATCCTTTGTAAAGTGTAAAAATAATTATCCTGTCATCGGAATTTAATTTGTTATCATATAGCAAAAACCGTTCGTTTTTGTGAAGTGCTCATTCAACTTTAATTGTCAGTTCAGCAAAGAATTGTGTTTTGGAGGAATACCCCGGTTTCTATAGTTTCTATGTGTACGTTAAATACTTTCTGCAGAATTAAATTATTTTAAACAATTTTGAGGAAGTTCACTAACTACAGCTGAAAATACTTGCGATGGTTTATTTGTTGTTATTTGCATTCAATAATTCATGTCTTCTTTAGTTTTCTCAACTACCGCTAAATTATAATCACCAGCATGTGAATGATCCGTGATTAACCGAAGGTTAGAGAAAACTACAATAAATAAATTCTCATTATAATTATTTATAATTTATAATTTATTTATTGTAATTTACCTTTTGAAATGATTAAAATACCCAGACATTTTTTAGATAATCTTTGAAAGCATTTCAAGCAGATGCTTGTTGATAGATTATGATTAACTGTGTAAGCAAAACCATTACATATAATTTTTTTCCCAATTTTAAAACTATTACTTCTTCCATTTCGATGCGAATAAATTGCGATAGTGAACAACGATTGGATTTCTTTTGCATTATCAAAACATCAATTTTATATATAGTATGTTGGGTATTTCATATTTTATTTTATAATACAGATTAATTGTGCTATCTTTATTACCTTACCTTTTATTACTGTAGATTGTATAACAATAAATCAAACCGGACATTTTTTCCGTATAATAATTATGTGGTCGGATTTTTTTTTCTGAAAAAAATTTAATCAAACTATTTTTCCGGGATTCCTTTCCAAAGAAACACGATTACTAACAATGTTGGTGAATAATTATCATTTGAAACTCCCAAGGAAAAAAGAAGCAGACCATTCAATAAATAAGATACCTATGTATCATAATATGTAATAAATGAATTACTTCGTCTAGAGTCTCATTCGTTACCTAAGTATGTGCATGTATATTTTATAGGTACTATCAACCTGAAAATCCTTATAACTAGGAATAGAAAATTGATTTTTTTTTTGATATTTTTGATTAAAAAAAAAAATTTTTAATTTTAAAATGACTCTCGAACTTATGAGATTTTTTATTAAGAAAAAATTTAAAAATATTAATATTTCCTACAGGGAGAGTCTGGCGAGACGTGTTGCTGCTTCTCATGTATTTTTGATTCTTCGGGGAAAAATTTTACGTGCAAATTCATTCTCATTTGTTATATCCAAATATCATTTTTTTTTTCTAAAGATTTTACATTTGGGGAAGGAGTCTGGCCAAACGTATGTAAGATTTCTTCCTAATTTTTCGACGGATGATTGCAACTTTAATTGTTGTACTATAAAATACCGATGTTAAAATCAAAACATTACTTCTCCGGAGTACAACATACCGGTATTGGTACGTGGTACTCTTTATTTATCAGAAAGACTTATAGAAGCATTTTTTGGAACATTATAATAAATACTCAACTTTTGGTTATACAACACAAAAAACATAAACATTGTTTTAAAAGCAATAAACTCATATTTCCGATTTAAGTCCAAAAATTATAATATTAATGTATACACCGAAGTCGTGGTCATATACCTAACAATGCATGAAATATAATTTTATTTTCATACACGTATATATTACAATAAAATTATGTGCAGTTTACTTATTTAATATTTTTAGATAATATAATACCGTACTATATTACTATATAATTTTATTAAACGCTTGTGGAAAGTCGTAAAGATTTTGTATAGTAATAATCGTCCCAGTTAATAACATTATACATTTGAATTTTAAATTATTCAGCGTACATTGTACTGTATTGTAGCATTCTTACAAGCAAAGCTCTAGTCGAATTTTAGGAAGGAATTATATTATTACTTTAAAATTAATATTTTAAGAGGCATTATTTTACTCATATTATTTACCTATATTAACCTCCCATCGGCCGTAATAAATATCACCTATTTTACAATATTGAACATTATTATACAAGTAACACATAACATAAAATAATATGACAAAATAATCAAATATAATATTTCTAATAAAGCAAAATTGTGTTTAACGTATTTTTAATTGATGTTGAATACTAATAATAAAACAAGATATTATTTTTATTTCTGAGACGTGACGAACATAGATTAAAGTATTATACAATATAATATACCAAGGAGAATTTCACAATAATTTTGTTTTTTAAAACAATAATAAAATCACTATAATATTATACGATATTTACGTACAGTTGTACTCGTCTATCGTGGAAATTTTCATTTTTGTTGGTTTGAAAATCACCCGAACGGGTTAAGCGCCCCCTCCTCCCCACAGCGCCGTTTCAACTACCTATGTTCAGTGCATAATATAATAAAGTCGTAGAATCCATAATATTTAATTCACCGTTTGGTGTACAACAGCTGTATGGGTACAGCAAGTTAATAAATTGATCGCGGGTCGCGTTTAAAGCGATGCAATAACGCAGCAGAATGTAATACCCGACGAATTCTCGTGACCCAGTTACGAGAACGTCGTCCGACCCCGTGACTGTCGTGGCAGACTGCCGTGCAGTCGTAATTGAATTTTTTCGTTTATTTTGGCCGATCGCAATTTTTCGTCATCGTCAGACGTTGCAGTTCTCGTTTATAATCTCGTCAACGCAGTGTTGTATAATACGATAATATCATCGTCATTAGTCTTCATATTATTATTACACCCGTCATTGCCTCGTCGTGACGTCACCTCCGATTTCGACCAGTGCAATTTATAGTAGTTTATTTGCATCATTATTGTCTAGTAACGGCGACGGCGTTATTAAATTTTACTATTGCACAAACCTGTCCATCGCACTGTAAATGCTCAAAAATTTCGGACGTCGTGATTGTTACTCGTTTGTGATTTTGTGAAAAAATCGTCTGCACGCCGACGTTCGATTATTTATACGTCTCCGTGCGAAACATTAGGCACCGAATGATTTCCGCTTGTATTGTTATCATGTGTTGATTATGTCCAGAGAGTGTGTCGACATCGCTGTACTTAGGGTTAGCGATTTACATGTTTTGTTTATCATATTTTGTTCACGTTTTGTAGTGAGGCCCAGTGGCGGGACGAGAGGGTTTTCCAGGGGCCATGGTCCCAATTAGTTATTAGGTTGGCAGGTGGGTGGATATTGCAGGGTGTCATTAAAAATTGGAGTAAAAATATTTAATTCAGCAATAATCAATAAATAATATAAAATAGTAATGCAGTTGAATATTTTGGGTAGTGGGTGTGTTAGTATTCTGTATATTTAGCCCTGATCAAAAAGTAGTTCATCATTCTACTGTAATACACTTATTTTCTTTGATGATTTCTCGTTTGGATTTTTTTGAATTTATTTATTTAGTATAGTTTGGTACTCGTTGCACACAACTACAGTATTCGATTGATATAATTTCAAAAGCTATTCTCCTAAGTGTGGAATATAAATTTCTTTTCAAATCGATTGGATCTTCGAGTCATATTTAAAACTACTTTTTATTGAAATACAAAAGCATCTCCTGACTGAAATAAAATAAGCATTCGCTTTGTTTGTTATTGTCATTAATACTGTATACAAATATATAATTTAAAATGTTATGCGAGTGTATTATATATTGAGTACTATCGATGTATAATATTCATATGAAACGATATATGAAAATTATACACAATTTACTTTTCAATATTTTATTTCTGTATAATATTAATGCATGTTGACACTCTATTTACTTCAAAGACGTTGAAGGGCGTGTTAACATGGCATGAGTTTATTTTACTTATGTACTGACCTAAATTCGCAATAAAAATATTATAAAAATATTATATTTATAAGTTATACTGATGATTTTTTTAGTCTTTGATTATTGAAAACTAGTTGTATTACGATCAACATAATAAAATACTATTCTTTCATCCGACTGTAGGTACTTGCTTCAGCAATATATATATAATAAAATCGCAACGATACAGTCATACAAATAAAATAGCTCTCACGCAGGAATGACACGTAAAATCACGAACATTTTTTGCTATATATTACTACCAAGACCCTTTCGATCTTATGGTACCTATACAATTATGGGGCACAGCCAAAATTACCAATACCAAATCTGTCTAAAGATTCCAAACCAAAGTCATTTGAATCGTCTCAAAATTCCCTCATTCTACATTATATTATTCTTAACTCCTATTTAAAATTACCCACTGTAACTGAATTAGCAATAAGCTTTATTATAAGCGCTTCATTAATGGAATAACCTCCGTCACAAACCTCTTATCATCCAACTCTCATCCAAAGCTATTAAGCTTATTGTTCAATTTTGTAGTGTATGGCTTAGTAAAACTTATGTTAAAAAAATATATATTTATAATATGTATTATATTCAATAAGTATAATATTTTTTTGAAAAACGTAATAAAAATATGTAATAAGATAATAATAAAATGTATGATGTATACTTTTTTTTTTTTGCAAAATACTGGGATATTAAGTGGAGGCTTCTCTAATTATATTGAATTATGATTGGTTATAACAAAGAGTAAATAAAAATAATATCTATTTAATCTATCGAATTACACTGAATTTTTAAGGTACCATTGACATTATTATATTTTTATATATTTATTTTCAACAGAAACATAATCACAAATTATTAATGTAATAAAAAATATATTATATATTATATTATGACAAAATACTGTTAAATTTCCTGCGGTACACAGCTGCCCCTAAATTGCATATTCAAACCGCCGGGTTATCTACTTTTCAAGCACATAACATTACTATAATACAAAATAAATTAATAATTATTCATCTCAGTCTTAATTACAATATTATTATAATAAAAACTCAATTGAAATAAAGTATAAAAAAAAGTTATCAGTTGTTAACTGAGGTTTATATTCACATTTAAAATTGGTAATATTATGAAATTTTTTATTCAAAAAACCTTTGTCAGCAGTAGTTATTGTAGAGATTTGGATGAATGAAATAATAAATATTATATACAAGAATAAAAATGACAATTCTCACGTCCTTCATTAAATAATTTTCATTCGATGAGAATTTCAATCAAACATTATAACCATTTAAATAATTTGGTTTTATTCATTTTTGTCTCGCTCCAATTTTACAAGGTTTCATTTAAAGAAAAAATAAACATAAAATCATTTATCGTATTTAACTATATTTACTAAATATTATTTATCTTATAATTATCTTGTATAAATATGTGAATCAGTTTAATTTTGTGTGCAAGATCAAATAGTATTTTTTTTTCTCATGTAAAAGGCACCAGGTACATAAATAGTTATCTGTGTACCTTGCTAAATGATTGATGCATAAATTGCTATTTACTTACAAATTCAAAGATCACTAAATAACTTGAAAAACATTTATCGATGTCCTATATACAACATAATAATAAAATTAAGAACAATTTATATTTATATAATATAATATTTAGTATTTGAACTTTCGTAATTTATATTCACCAGATATTGTACGTTTTTTTATCATCATTTTACACACTTTCAATCTATTTTTAGCATTAACTAACATTTTCAACACATAATTATTATATCACAAAATACATAGTATTTTGTCTTAAAAACTTGAAAACTTTTGATCAATAATTAAAATATTTGTTAATATCTTTCAAGGTTGATACTTGCGCAAGTGGATAATTTATCAGCAAAAACAACACTATATTCTTTAAAAGCTCGAAGCGAACTTATGATGAGGATAAAGTAATTTATTTATTTATATAAATTACTAGTTTAAATTTAGCGCGAAACCAACATTTAAATTTCGTGGTTTTGTATATATGGATATGATATATTTATATATTTTAGTTAGTGAAGTTTCTCGTTCTCTAAGTTCTTTAAATTTTCTAATAATTTTGTAGTTTCTTTTTTTAAAATCTTTTATTAACTTTAATTCAAATAAAAATATAAATAAAATAATATTATGATGATGTTTAGATTGTATCAAAATTTGTATTTTTTACACGTGAAGAAAACGTAGGATAATATTATGCTTAATCAGAACAGTGTTTTTGATAAATTTAAAATTATACATAAAATAAATTCAATCGAGATAAGAATATTGATTATAATTTTCCAGTTCTGTTTGTCTCGCGTATAATATTGGCCATTTCTATGTAAATTAAGGATACGCACAGAAAGTTTGTTCTCATTCGCATAAAAACAATATTAAAATCGTTTGAACTTTTAAAAAGAACCGTGTTCTTGATAAGCACTAGAAGTTATTATTATTATTTCTTTGTATTTCGTACGGTCTTACATGCGCATAAATAAAATACAATTTTGTAAAATATCGCAAGAGATGAATAGCAGTAGTGGTAGACAAACTGTTAAAACATTTAATGCGTAAAACCTCTTACATAACTTCCCATATTATACTGGTATTATATTATACATAATTACGAAATAAACGAACTTCTTTGAAGTTTTCCGATGAATGATTATATTAAAATATACATACATATATATATATATATATATATATATTTATACTTACCCAATTAACATAAACGTGTGATGTGGACGTTTGCATTATCGTTTGATCGTAATGTTTATTTTTCGTTCACTCAAGTACCTAATCAACACGTCGGCGGAACACAACTTTCGTATCATCCACGGTTATTAAAATATTACGAATTTCCAGAATTCGTTCGAATAATCTTATCAGCGGGGTAATACGTATACTCAGAATTACTTTAATATTAAATTAAAGTAAGCACGTATATTATATTATGCAGTGTTTGATAGATTTTCGGTATGAACATTATTCGTTTTCGACGATCGGGCGACCGCACTAAACGATAAGCGCCGAGCAAAAAAATAACAGCAACTATTTTCATAAAAAAAAATTGACGCGCCACCCGCCAGTCGTTAATAGTACGTTAGAGGAGGTCGTGTTACGTGGGGCCCATTACAAACGTGGGGAAAATTCGTTAAGATACCTAACCGCTTACGGTAGCAAATCTCATTGGTAATCTCTGAGGATTTACTACGAAGGTTGTATATTATTAAATGGCATATAATAATAATAATATAATATGCGCGACCCGAGAACGAGTGTATGTTTTTTTTCTTTCAACTTATTTCTACGTCGCCCACGTGAGAAAAAGATAATTTTCACACGCTAATTCTTTGTTGAGTAACACTTAAGCAACACTTAAGTAACACTTAAGCGGTCGCATTGCATTTGAATTAATAACGAAATAGTCGATGGACTTAACGATGTTGACTATTCTCCACACAATATGAAGTCTAAACGTACTTAGGACCCCGTGAATTATTGATTTTTTTAAGGCGTCTTTAGAAAATAAAAATATACAAACAACGGAGCTGTGCCGCTTATATGCACTACATTAAATAGGTAAATATAAAGGACAGATTTTCAATGTAAAACACGTTTTTTTTTCTTGATATTCGTATAGTATAATACGATTTATTCATCTAGTGTTTATCTAGCTTTTTGTTTATTTGGCATCAGTAAAACGTGAACTGTTAGAGCGTATTATTCATATTGATATTTATAATATTATATCAGGCCAGAAAAAAATATTTATTTGAAGTGTTCGACAGCTGTTGATATCCGCGTATCAATCGGACCAGTCTTTACAACAATAATGATAATAATATTTTATATTTTAAAAATATATAATATATTCAATCCTTTTGACTGAGATTGCAGCGGTGGTGGTAATGAATCACAACCAAATTCATTACAACGTATATATTATAGTCTGTAGACAACAATGACAGACGTGTTTCAACCTGCAATGCTGCCACGGAAACGTACGTAATTTCAACTTGTTTTCAGAGTACAGCAATTGCACAATATACTCTACAGAGTGATTCAAAATTGATGTTACGGCTACTTTATTGATTTAAAACAGAGAATGGTGTATGATAATATAAACGTTTTTTGATTTAGAAACATTTAAAATGATTTATACATTTTATAATTTATTACAATAATTTTTTAGGTGGGTTTTTAGTGGTCAACTTTATAAATATATAAAAACATTAAATATCTCTCAAGTATAGAGTTTTACATTAATTTATATTGTTATAGTACTAAAACGTATTAAAAAGATGTCTTCGTATTGTTTGCAAAAAATATATAGGATCCCATTTGAGTTTCTAAAGTTGACCCTCTAAAACCACCTAATATATGATAAAAAATTATAAAATGTAAAAATCATTTTAAATGTTTTTAAATCAAGAAACTTTTGTATAATACATTTTCTGGGAATTTTGAATATGTATGTGATAAAATAGCTATGACATAAGTTTTGAATCATTCTGTATATATGGATTATTATAGACAGATCGAGTAAAGGTAATTCGCTTATAAAAACGATTGAAAGACAACAATATTGTTTTATATCGCGATTCGCAAACATTGGAAATTCAATGAGTGTGCACTATGCACTAATACAACCGCCAATGTTAGCCATAGGATTTTTACATTTTTTGTGGGATAGAGAAGTTCAGAATTTTAATCTTACTAACTAGTAAATAATATGTAGAATAATTATGGTATTATTGTCAAGAGTTATTATTATAGCTTGATTTCGGTTTTCTTGACCACCAGTATAGATATTCTGTATGTGTGACTCTGAAGAGCATTGGTTCGAGCACTTCCTGTTCATTATACCGAAAATGATTAATTCTTTGAGCTCAGGAAACATGGATACCAGTTTAAGTTTAATTTGACAGGGGACAAAAATCTATTGGCCTAATTTAAATATAGTGCGTCCTATTAATCGCATCACAGTGGGCTAAATTCTAATGTTAAATCACGACATAATGACATTTTGTTTAGTAAATTTACCAACAACGTACGTCATTGTACGTCATCAGAACACTGAATCGTTCAGACTGCTGTAAGATACACAGTTCTACATTTAAACGTTAATAGACATTCAAAATGTTTACTCATCTTTGAAGTGTCAAATAAAAATGTTTGCTTATCTAATATCATATTATGTATATTCGTTTAGAAAAATTTATGGAAATGTACAAAAACTTTATAAAACAAAATAATTACACGATTCGGCTAAAAATAATATAATTTAACTATGAAAAATGTACTTTTACAAGAATTTTTACACGGAATGAATATAGTTGAAATTTAATAATATTTCTCACCGCAGTGTAGAAAAGTTTTAATAATATGATATATTATAACATAATGTAATAAATTATCGTACCCATGGCTAACGGACCACCGTAACTAAGCGAGTTAATTCTATTGTACTTGTGTTTATATTATATGATGGTGAGATTATTTTTACTTCCAAAGGCACTGAACGAACGAGAATTAAATTGCGTAAGTAAAGGTACGTCGCTTGCGTGAATACGAGACGACAAGAAAAAACGTTGGACAAATGCACAGACAAAACAGAATATACTTAAAGTTTGTCAGCATAATAATAATACACCGAAATCTCTAAATACCAGACACTCTCGGTCACTAAAATTGTGTCCGCTATTCAGAGGATTCAATTTATTGAAAATGTGTAGTTTGTTAATTGGAGGTGTCCGTTAGGGGAGTTCCACTGTATATAGTCACGCGGCATAATGCCAATGTTTTTTTTTCACGAAATACACTCTACGGGAATAATAATCCTGTCCATTATTCTACATTATTTGAAATCGGAATTCAATGCAGCCTGTAGAAAATCCTCTTTTTTCAAATGAAAAAAATATTTATTGAAATCCGATAATTCTGCAAGTCCTGAGAGTATTTCCATGAAGTTATTTTCGTTGATACGCTTGCGTCTTTTAAATATGTATGGGGCACGTTAGGTTACAGTGAAAAAGTATTATAATTGAACTGGCAACTAAAAAACGAAATATAATTTTCCATTCGTATAGAATTGCGGAAAATTTAAAAAATCGACACCGGACCCTTACAAAAGCATCGATTGAATTTCCATTCACTTAATATTGTTTTATTTTAAAAACAATTTTTTACTTTTTTTTACAAAATTAGCGGACACATCATCGGATTATCGGAAAAACATTCATATATTCTTTAAAAACGGTTGTTATACTATTATAGCCGTTTTATATCGTTTACATGAGTAAATAGGTACCCTCACAAAGCACGCATGATGAACACTATTCATTCGCGGGGAGCTAATAATAATCGAAATACGATTGGCTGCAATAAAACATAATAAGGCAAAAATAATAAAAATAATAAAGCAAAAGTAATAAAAATAATAAAATGCGTAGCTATTATAGGAGATGTCCCCGGCGGTGGAGTCGAAACTTTTTCGATTAATGAAATTTTAAAATATTATTATTGTCTTTACTTTTAGGGAACCACGCATTTATACCATAACATGTATCATATAATAATATGTAATATGTCACCTGCATTTTATATAGATTTTGTCGTTTTTTTTCCCACGCTTGATTCATGCGACATAAATTTATTATAAACCACGAAGTACACGTTGTACACTGTTTGTTTGATATTAAAAGTTTTGTACATTAGACGTCGGCTTGGAATATTTCATGGTTGTAATATATAGTTTGAGTTCTACAATATTTTTTCTTATACTGCAAAAGAGTATATTTAAAAAAATTATCAAACAAGCGTCGTTGGTAATAATTAAATAAAAATCTTTTGTCTACATTTTAGAAAAATTATTTTACACGTTACGGAATCGAAAGTCAGAAAGTACCTCGATGGTATCGAGCGTTAGATATTAACTAGAGACAAACATATTTATAATAATTATTTTAAATATTTATTATCATTATTATAATATAATATGATGTCCAACGTGAATAAAATCAACACGTGAAATAAATAAAGATCTTAATATCTTTTAAATACATAACATTTCTGATATCTAGTTATTTTGAAAATTGATGAAACTATAACATGACTCATTATACTGTAATACTGTAATACGGTAACAATGTAGTCTTATTGAGATTGGAATATTAGAATATTATTCCACAAATAAAGATTATTATTATTATAATTATCGACGATTGGAATAAACGTGTATGGTTTACGCTTCTAGAATAAAATCATTTTTTTATATATATATAAAATTAAATCAACTGTTATACAATATATCAACGTAAACTGTGTACTCTTATGATACGCATGGTACTTACTATAATATTTTAGAGTTCGTGAAAAGATATGTTTTAGTTAGAATGCATACTACACACAATAAACAGCGTACGAGGCGTGTCTGTTAAATAACAAGACTAACTCAAAAAACATTTCATTGACAATTCATAATAATTTAACATAATATTTCCCGTTCTACGCTTTCCCCTCCAAATTTAATACTTCGATAAATTCGTAATATCCATTGGTTGACAGAGTATTAAAAATCCTCGTCTCGCAATGTTTTTAATACTTCTGTTGATTTTGTTTTTACAGCTTCAACTAACTCTGCAAAATGTGTCCAGTTTACGGTATTTTTTAATTTTAAAAAGAGCCGACAATCACATGGAGTGTGATCTGGTACATAACATGAGTGGTGAAGGGGATGCTATTGAACCCCCGAGTTCGATTTTTGACCAGAAACTGCTTTACAAAAAATGTTTATATGATCCCAAGCATGATCTTGACGCACGGTCGAATAGTCGTTTTCCCACAACTCATGCTGCGTTTCTCCTATTCGTTTTCTGAGAGTTATCAATACTTAAGACAATAACGTTTATTTAAAGAGCCGGTAGAATGGCGGCCACGCTCGTGGCATCCCCTATTAGGGACAGAGCTCATAATCGTAAATTGTTCACATTTTTAAAAAACATACCGATATAGGAGAATATTATTGAATTATGATCACTATTATTTACGAATTATAATTAAATAATAGGCCTAACGAAGTTGTAAACGTGTTTCGCCTTTTCGTTGTTGTATCTATTAGATTGTCGTCCGTGATTATGATTTATGATTATTCGGTTTTGGTAACAGACTATTATCAAATTATCGTTTAATAAAACAGATTTGATATATCTGTAATTTGAACTTTCGAACGCACCCCCGAGTTTCTGACTTTTGAGTTCTGTTTGAAAAATTAAGTTATTGATATATTTTATGACATATGACATTTTATAAATATTCTCCAAGAGCTTAATCGCTTATTATTAATTTTTGTAATTATACATATATATATATTTTTTATGTATCATATGAATTATTATTATAACCTATATTATTTGTATCTCATAAAGGCTTATGAGAGTGAAACTTATACCAAGTATGTAGGTAAATGTATATAATATTCATGTTTTTACTATTTTATATACTGCAGTCACATTATGAAAAATAATTTGCGAGCACCTTTGTAATATATCTATTATTTTAATCAAATTGGAACGGTATAAAATTAAAGAATTGAAATGATGCCCCTGTTAACTTAATAGTTAAAAGAAAATCCCAGCGTTATTCTAGCGTAATTTCCCATGAACTTTATCGCTAATCCGGTACTATCGTTATTAAATAGTCACACCTCGTATAGCATCCGCCACACTAGATACTAATAAAATATTTTGATAAACCTCATTTTTGGATATATTTCGTGTCTCGTTTCTATTAACGGTCGTCTGAGACCGAACTGTTAACCGCGATTTTATGTAACCGTAATTATAATAATAATAATAATAGCAATAATATTATATACGCATTGTGTCGACGTATTTTATTATATGGCACGCGAAGGTTTGAAAATATTCACGACTTGGCACTGGAGTAATAATAATTAATAGAGGCACTCGTCATTTGATTCGCTCTTAGAGATAACGTCGACAGAGTCTAAACAATAATAAGTACGAGTACATTATGGCGCATTCGCGAGTCATTTGCATTCGCCTCGATCGACGGTGAAATACTTCACCACATGCACTTGGGGTCATTACAACGGTGTAAATAAAATATTACGATTCGAATTTCATATTCATACATTTTGTGTGTTATTACAGAGGATAATTTAATGAAATTTTATTTATGACATTATAATAAATTATGCAAAAAAAAAGGCGATTAAAATGTTATGGTAAGACTGGGATTTCGATGTAGTTTTCATTATTTTCCAAAGCTAGCAACGCGTTTTATAAAACATACGATTTATGTATTTTTGAATAAAAATAAAAAGTTCTTATTTTGCATTTTTTGACGATTTTAAATTTTAAACTAATTTTTTACATTTTTGGGGCATTTTTGGAGTTTTTGAATCCAAAATTTGAATTTGAAATTGTATTTTAAGATTTTTAAATGGTTTTTATATAAATTTAACAAACTATAAAGTAGGTTCATGTATTTAACTCTTAAAAATAATTTTAAACTATATGAAAATAATTTTCAGATTAATGAAGTCCAAAATGATCAGTTATATCTATAAATTTTTTTACAGTCCCTTAAAAGTTATTTAACAATTTATCAATATAATTTACACCAAAATTATTAAAGGATTAAAAAATATTTTAGTCCATTATTTAGAATTTTTAGGCCTTTTTTTAATTTTTTTAGTTCATTTAAGTCTCAACCCTTAGTCATAAGTATTTAGTATTTTTTGAGGTATGCAACACTATTTTGTAACTTAAGTAAACACTTTACTTACCTACCCATTATCCACAATTTCGAGAAATAGAAATAAAGTTTTATTAAAGACTACCAATTTAGTAGGAAACGGGAAAAAAATAAAAATTCAAAGTCTACTTGCCATACCCGAGTATTATTTTATACCATATTACATTTTTTTGAACTTTATGTATAGGTTCTATAAGTTTTATATTATTTTTCAGAAATTATAATTAGATTTATAATTAATGAATAAATAAACATATAACTAATTTTTTTGATAAATATTTAAAATCAAAATGGTAATATTATTTTTTTTTTTAAACGTTGGTTTTACAAGCATATTTTGCCATACATTTAATCGTTATTGATTCATAAAGTCACAAACGCTTATTTGTAAGATAATTTATACTTTGTGATTTTTTAGTAGATGATATAAACTCAAGTCCAACTAATAACCATTAATATCTTTCTCGACAGACGTATCCAGGATTACATTAAATAAAAAAAACCCGGGAACTCTCTCTCTCTCTGCTATATAGAAGGTGCAGTCGAGTGTATCTCGTCATTGAATAGTTAAAACCAGTATAGTATTGGATGTGTTTAATTTAATTTCAACGATAAATGAATGCAGGTAGGTATTCGATGAAAAGCGATTTCTAGCGAAGACATTTTAGATAAACAATAATAGTCGAATATTTCTGCAGTATTTAATTATCAGATAGAGACTTATATTTTTAATTATATTGTTCCTATTATAATATACGTTATACGATTGAGTTGACTTAAGGCGCGCTGGTTTATAAAAAAAAAAAAAAAAAAATGTCGCTAATAAAAAAATCGTTATTAAAATACTACTCACTAAAATATTTCATTGGCCGACAATTATGTCACCTATCATACTAATTAAAATATTCACTGGGCCTTATTTTTTTTTTATAATATAACACGTAGTTATTCGAATTCGATATTATTATATTGCATTAGTCTCTAAGGTTTCGTGTTTCGAGTATTCGCGTATAATCGACTTGTATAATATTATTATATAATCGATTAGCGATATAGCTTAGTTGTTTCAATAACAATTTTGTTTGTGCCACCGTTCAATATTTAAATGCATATACTCGTACAGGGTGTCCCACGAGGATTTGTGCTAATTTAAATTGTTGGGTTAATAGAGTGTTTGCATAATATTGTTGCCAGCATCACATCGAAATCGTAAATATTCGGCAGACTTGCATTGTATGTTATTACGTTTATAGGGTGTTATTATTGTTTCAAGTAAAATATAATAATAATATAACCACAAACAAACAATAAGAAAAGCTGA
This sequence comes from Pentalonia nigronervosa, assembly GCA_014851325.1. Lineage (NCBI taxonomy): Eukaryota > Metazoa > Arthropoda > Insecta > Hemiptera > Aphididae > Pentalonia > Pentalonia nigronervosa. Next base: position 58,305 of record JACXSJ010000792.1, on the reverse strand, counting down.
CACTACAAAACGTAATAATATGCATTACATAATTATATTATTATTATTATCCTCATTATCATTATTATTATGATGCGCAGCTCCTCCGTAATATATTGTTTTGTTAATTAAACGAAGACTCGCTGAAGTGTATCTCAGTGGAATTCTTTTCATTGTTCGGATTTTTGCCGCAAACCTATCGGAAAAAATCATAAAATGCATTTCACGCCAACGTTGTAACACGATATCTTTGATATTGGTGATGTAGTACATGTGTTTAGTGGATCCTTTCAGGAACTTAATGTATTCTATAGGACACATGAATAAATATATTTCCACCCGATGCGCGATTGTTACCTAGAAACTACTTTCAGCACATCAAGTGGTAATCTCTGTTATACTCACTTATTATACTTTGAAAGTCTCAGAATTCAGTAAAGCCCTTGTTGTCATAATATAACTTGACTACAAAATGTCCGATGTTTTAAATTCAGATTTTTTGAGTACGTCTCTGTATTATGATAAACAAAAAATACAAAATACCAATAAATTGTGATACCGACATGTATTACCTCAGTCTTCCTAACGCACAATATTATATTTTAGTACATTTTAAAATGTTCATAAATTGCTTTAAAATTAAAATATAAAAAAATATTCTATACGTCTTTCCCTGTATAATATTCTTATGTAAAAATCGAGTTATAGATAAATTCACTTTAATATGAAAAAAAAATAACAAAATTAAACGAGTTATTATGAACATAAAACGTGCTATGTCGCGCATACGAAGATAACACGTGCGAGTACGACTTTGAAGTCAATACGTTTCAAAATATAAATAAATATATTAAAATAATTAATTTATCATTTTAATGTTTAAAATGGAATTTTCAAAAACAAATTGATTTCAGTTGTTGTTTAAATCGAGGTAAGATAATATTTGTTTCCGTCTCAATAAATCTTGATGGGTTATGCATATTTTTTCAAGTCACGTAGGTTATCATACCATATCACTAACTGGACAATATTTAACATATTATTTCTATGCTATCAAATTATAACATATATTGTAATAAAACGTAACTAGTTTTAAAATATATTATTTATAATAATTAAGCATATTTTAAGATATTTTATTAATATAGATAAAATACTTTTTGATTTCTAAAAAAACATGTGATTTGAATATTTTGTTTTATATTTATAAATATTAAGCACAGTAAGCTATGTTAGTACTCTATTGCACCAGAATCGCAACTCACAAACAGTGAACAACTTAATATGGCGTTTGACAAAATATACAAAGAAGCGATTGCTTCACAAATCAGGTCGTTTCACATTATAATAATAAAATATACAACAACGAAAACTGCTGAAATCTATTTACATATAATACGGAGTGATTCAGTTAATTGGCCACTCTAAATCTCTTAATCAATTTTCGTGATTTTAAAAAAAAAGCAAAAATAATTTTAAAGTTTGACGTATTAATTATTATAACAAAACATTTTTTTACAACATAATCTTATAATTTGCTATTTGTGAACCAAGCATTATTTTAAAATTAAAATGTATTATCTTAACAACCCATATTATACATTTTATATTAGGAAGTAGAGTATGTATCATTTATTATAATAAAAATTGCATCTATCTCGTTTTAAATCTGTACCTTGGCCTGTAATGTGTTAAAAATAAAATAATTTATATTATATAATAATGTAATAAATATGAATCAAATATTTAAAAAATAGCTTTTTTTATTCATAAGTATTTAGATCTAAATTGTAAGAAAATGAAGGATATCTGATATTTTGCTTCATAGTATAAAGAAATTAAAACTAAAAATGTTTAAGTCGTAATTTATGTATTAAGAATTAAATATTTTTTTTTTCTGAAAACTAATTGTTATAAGTGTATTATCAAGCTCAATAAAAATATAGCAAAACTCATTACTGAAAAATATCAATGTAGACATATTTCTACTTAAATGTATGCCCAAACGTCTTTATATATTTATAGGGTGATTAAAAATTTATGTTACAGCTATTTTATCACATAAATATTCAAAATACAGAAAAATGTATAATAGAAAATTTTTTTGATTTAGAAACATCTAAGATTATTTGTACATTTTATAATTTTTTACAATATTTTAAGGGAGTTATGGACGCTTATCTTTAAACATAAACTTATAAAAACTTTAAATGTTTCTCAAGCATTGAGTTTTGCATTATATTAATGTTGTTCAAGCACTAAAATGAATTGATAAAATGTCTTTATATTATGTTTCCAAAAAAAAGTATAGGCTCCCATTTGAGTTTCAAAGTTAACCCCCTAAATCCCCCCTAGTATATTGTAAAAAATTATAAAATGTACAAATCATTTTAGATGTTTTTAAATCAAAAAAACTATCGTATTATACATTTTTTTCTATTTTGAATCACCCTGTATATAAGTGCCTAGATATAAAATAATATAATATCATAAATTATGATGCTGTCCTACATGCCCATTATATTATTTTAGTACGAATGTTTATCTTTGGCCGTCTCGTTCACAGGTACCGGAACGCATCAAGGCGATGAACTCGAGCATTAAGCTGCTGCTCATCCTCAGGGATCCTGTGATCAGGGCCATATCGGATTACACGCAGTTGCACAGCAATCCCTTAGCGAACCGCAGCAGTAGGTCCTTCGAGCAACTGGTGGTGAAGCCGGACGGCACGGTCAACACCAACTACCGGCCGGTGTCCGTGTCCACTTACCATAACCACGTTTACCGATGGTTGGACGTATTTCCCCGAGACCAGTTGTTCGTGGTCAACGGCGACCGGCTCATCACCAACCCCGTGTCCGAGCTGAACCGTATCGAGACGTTTCTGGGCCTCGATCACAGGATCGGCGCCGACAACTTCTACTTCAACCGGACGAAGGGGTTCTACTGTCTGCGATACGGGCCCGTAGACAAGTGTCTGAAAGAGACCAAAGGCCGGAAGCACCCGGACGTCCAGCCGGCGGTCGTGGCTAAGCTCCGAGAACACTTCGGCCAGCACAACCAGAAGCTGTACGACGTATTGGGCCAAGACTTTGGGTGGCCGGAGAAGTAACGCACGACTTTGGTGGGGAGGGTTGAAAGGGACGAGCACGGATGTTACGATAACGTCGTTTTTTTAAAAATGTTTTTCGTTTTTTTGGAGTTTTGTATACAGGGATACTATATATATATATATATATATATTTAACATTATAAATATTACTATAACGTCACAATATAATAATTATATGTACTGACCGCGACTTCATCATGGGCCGAGCGCTTTGCTTCCTGTACGAGACTTAAAGTGTGTCGCTCGATTTGTTCTTCTTACCACATGAAACGAAACGTTTGAACACTGCCATAATCATACCACATGCATATATATATATATTATATACTGAGGGGCAAAGAATGGCAAACGAGTAATAGATTAGGGGTGGGTACTCCGTATGAACTTAAATCGTTTTCCTTCAGGACTGCATCATATTATTTTGTTAACGAGACGAAGCGGATCTTAATAATTTGACGAAGAAAATGTCAATATCATGTTGATAATATTAACTATTGAAACGTTTGTGGTGAACGACGAATTATTTACGATATAGTTGGTTAGGTATAATAAATCACAAATGCATAATCTACAGTGTGTATACAATACACCTTATAGAGACACAGCCACACAGGATTTTAAATAAAATTAATCACATTGATCACGTTTTTTCATCAACCGTACAAATATAATATTGTTAAAGTATAATGATAATTTTTTTTCATTTTAAACGTATATGGTTTTTACTTTTTGCGCGCAATCATATTGTTCAATCCACCGTAACGTGAATAAAATTACGGCAATGTATGTTTTGCATTACATTTTTTCTTCCATCGAGCGATTTTGTGTCGTCTGATCACTTAAAATAAATTTAAACAGTATATTATATATTATTATTATATGATTCTCGACCGCCTGTGATCGGACGACATTGCACGTTTTCAACATTGCGGTCTGAGAGGTATTTCCTCATCGTCTTTCGTTTTAATCTGCTGTGAGTCGCCACCGTATATTTACTACCCACACAAGTCACGGGTGTGATTTCATCAAAGTCAGTAATGAGCATAACAAATCAGTGTTTTTATTTTTTTACAGTCCCATTGCTCTCTGCAGAATTGCACAAAACCGACCGACATATCAAATTCTATTGTGTGTATACTAAATCAAAATATTAGTATTCTCTCGTCGTACACCTACGTGTTAGATTAGTTTGTTATCTTTTTTTTATGTTTCTTTTTAAAAATAATTTTTAGTTGATTTGTGTTATACTCCTAATGAATTGTTTTAAAACTGTCATTATTAATATTTTATTTTTCACTGCCGATTCCTGATTAACGTCGACTATTCCCGCCTGTTGTACTACTCTACTATTCACAAGAACGCAATATTACAGTCGTAGGTCTTCGAAACAACGTACATTTTATATTTGATAAAATATTATGTTTCTGCATTATCCGGACGATGTTTAAATATAATAATTATTGACATAAAAGCACAACCGATGGATACGATATGCGGACGAACTATAATACGTTTCAGATGTGTAATATTTATACTATTGTTGAATATAATTATATAATTATATGCAGTGTCGTATAAAGACTGTCGAAGTTGTTTCGTGGTCAGAAAAAACTACAATCCCCAGATACGATATGACTATAGGAATTAAATTATCTTGAAAAATCGCCTTTAATGAGTTGATTGCAATTGGAGTGAAAAGAAAATAATAATAATAAAAAAATCATTACTTTACGTACCTTAATGCGTTTTAAATAGTACAAATGTATGAAAGAAATATATATATATATAATATATATGCATGTTCCGCACATTGTTCTCTGGCCTTTATCGATAGGTTTATAGTGATCGAAGTTAAATCTACTCAATGGTAGCTGAGGGGGAAAGAGGCATAATAATATAAGCATAGTGCATTATTATTGCTTATACCTACTACATTGACATATTATTTCAAATAATTTTCAATGAGCAATAATGATTTTCTTTTCAGATTGTTCAGTAATTATTTACTTACATGATATTGTTATGCATAGGAAAAATACTTTGTTATGTTATAGTATATATTTATATATGTATTTTGTTTGTTACGATTATTATTATTATTGTTCTTTTTTTTAAAAAAAACAATGATCATATCAACTATAGACTTTTTTTGTGTATTTTATAAGTCGTTTATAACATTAAACTTTAAGTAACTTTAAACATATCAATGTTTGCAACGTAGCATGATTATTACTGTATCATTAAGAGAAAATTATAAATTGTATTAATTGTATTATCGTCGTAGGAAACACGGGGGCAGAAGTCAAAAGGACTTGTGTGTCACTTTTTCGTCGTTATTTCCCCTTTATATTAACAAGTCAATCGTATTTATTGTTATCTTGTGTACTACTATTGTACTTGTACTCGAAAAAAAAAATGTAAATGGTTTTTCTTGTTTTACTACCAAGGCGATTAACGTCTTAAGCTCCATTGCTGTCACACAGAAATCCTAGTGATTTTATCCATGTGTTTCGTAAACCGTGCATTGCACCACGTATTCATATCATATCATAATACTAACATTATATTGTACAATATAAATATCATATCATAATATTATTATTGTATCGTACCATATGCATATCATATAATGTACCAATATCGTGAATACGATTTGAACTGAAAAACAATGTTTACTAAACAATTAATGCATATCATTTTTGATTAAGTATAGCGTTTAATATTATACAACTTGATTGTACTTTGTATTTGATGTATTTTTATTTTTACCATTATCGTAACATAGTTTTTATTATTAAGTCGATTATTTTATAGATCAATTTCATAGAATTGCCACTGCAGGTGAGAGCGTTATATAATAATGTATAATCTCCATATCAATAAGAATTGTTATTATAAAATGACTACTGGACAACTCACTATACTTACAATCATTTTCATCCCTTCAAATATCTCGACAACTCGTATTATTATTTACAACATACCGATGAAATTCAAAATAAAAAATTAAAATATAAAGTATTAATGACGTTTTTTTGAAATATACACAATTGATTGACCACTGCAGTTTGACTTTAAAACAGTATCGATGATTCGTCCATTAATTGCTTTGCTCATTCTTATGCATACTATAAATTACCTCTAAATGTGATTTTGGTAACGCCAAATCGTATGTAAAACCCTTAAACAAAAAATACATAATAGAGATTATTCAAACCCTATATAACCAAATGACATTAGTTTACTCGTGTTTTGACATTTGAATCGAATTCAATACAGATATTTTACGTACACAGAGTGAATATTTAAGATTCCATAATATTTCTAAACTTCAACCCGTAGGTCACTCTGACCTGTTAACTACAGCGAACAATCCAAAAATTAACTATTTGTATTATTTAATTTTTAAATATTTTAAATATTATCTATCTAATGTCATTCTATAATATGCACATATAACAGTCAGTCGTTCAATGTCAAACAAAATTACTAGGTACTCTTTCTGTGAAATTCACTACCTACTCAAAATTTAAATTATTCTTTACACTTATCTAAATAATCGTTAAAAATTTTCATACTTACTTATATATTATACCCGTGGCTTTTCAATATTTCCAATACACTTGAAATTGTAATTTACCGATGATTATACATTATTTTTTGGACCACAGGGAGTTTTTAATTTGTATAAAGTCTTTGAGTAAAAAGTTTGACGACCTCTGTCTTCTATTATAATCAATTTATTGAGTGCCCCAAAAAACAATTGTCAAAATGCATCATATTATCACTTGATTTCCGTTCGTACGGTTTTTTAAAAAATTCAAATAACGATCTATTTTTCAACGTCTCCAACTACTATTGAACAAATAAATTGTATTAACTGTTCCCTTTGGATTACCCTTAAAATTCGTGTCGGATTTTTGTCAAAATAAATTAAATATTTTTGGCGAGGTGGAAAATTTCAAAATAATAATATATAAGTACCTGCAAAATTTGAACTTAAAATTTCCGCGGAATTACTGCGCAATTGGGGTTGTCCAGTATTCGTGAAAATGATAATGTTATCGTTATGGCGAAACCCAAAAGCAAACCATTTTACCGGCAACTCCAGTCCGGCGAGACTTAAATTTTGCGACTGACCGTTCGCCTTTGCGGTCAGCTTTTGTACATTTAAATAGGCAAGTCTCGAGTACCTATTATTGTAAGTAGCACGCGTTTACGATATTTTTACTGTATACATATCAATATTATATAATTATTATATTATTTTCATATCATAGCGAGTAAGACGAATAATTGTTTCAGCTGTAGCACAATTTTTTTCATTACAAAATCATTTTCCAGTCATATCGCATGATAATATTATTATTATATTAAGTGTTGTTGTTGTTGTTGTTGTTTGTTTTTTATCTCTCTCTCTCTCTCTCTCTCTCTCTATCTATCTATCTCTATTTATCTCTACCTTCTACATACCTATATTATAATAATATACATACATATAATAATGTGTCACACATTTTGAAATGATGTTTGTCTCCGGACGTCTGTTTGCATATCATATAGTTATATCATTATTATTATTATTATTATTATTATTATATCATAATATTATTATCTCATTGTACGCGACGATAAACACGCGTTCTCGCGCACGTGTAATATATTATACCTGTAATAATTGTATTATTATTGTCACCGCCGTACACAACGTGTAATGTTTAAGATAATTGTTATGATAATATTATAATTATTGTTACCATTATTACTATATACGACGATGGCGGCGGCGGCGTTGTCGACCGGACGGCGGGCGCACTACCCTGTCCGCGGTCCCTTCCCCCGAAATAAAAATCCACGGTTTTCGAAACGTCTTCGGACGGTAACGATCGCCAATCGACTGCTGTATAGTTATCGTAATACAATATATTATTATTTTATACTGCAAGACGGTATTATTATTATGATAATAATAATAATTTAATATACCATTCTGGTCTCGAGCACTTTTTGACTGGGCCGAATACGTTTTAAAATATAGATTTTTTTTGATTTTCCCGTAGCGTCACTATCTGTACGATACTGTTATTTTTGTTAAAAATTTGTTTAAAATATAAAAAAATTATAGACGCGTGCTTTATGTGATCGTGTTTTTCACGACACGCAAAAACCAAAAAAATCTGAGTGTTGCCTTTTTTTATACCCTCATTACCCGTGTATATGGGACAATATTGTGTGTTTTTATTTTTTATCTGGAGTACTCTCTGACACTAGATGGCTACTGACTTAATTTACAAGCGGTTTCTTGTAAAATATTAATTGTAGATGATTGTTTAAAGAATCAAGTCTTTCATTAAGCGACCGACCAAACCCCTGACCACGCGGTAAACCGAAAGATAGAAATTATACAACCCTTTCTCCCGAAAGAAATCGATGGTTTTCGGATTTCAAACGTCTCCGGACGATAAACGCGATTGCCGCGCCGGTCGACTGCTGCACAGTCGTGGTAATACAATATTATAAGATAGTATTATTATGATAATAATATTATAATATACCGTTGTGGTCCCGAGCATTTTTAGGCCGGGCCGAATACGTTTTAAAATATAGATTTTTTTGTATTGTCGCTCGCGACACGCAAAAACCAAAAAAATGCCTGAATATTGTCTTTTTTTATACCCGTATTTATAGGAAAATATTGTGTGTTGTTTTTTTTTTTTTTCTCATCTGGAATGCCCTCCGACGTTAAGTAGGTACTGACTTGATTTACACGCGGTTTCTTGTACAATGTTAATTATAAACGATTGTTTAAAGAATCGAGTCTTTTATCAAGCGACCGACCAAACGCCTGCCCACGCGGTAAACTAAATGATAGAAATACACCCGTGGCGCCATCTGTAAATCCGGGTACACACTTGCAACGTCCGCGCGTAACCGTAACGCTTTTCCATGAGCTGTCGGTAAATGTCGATCGCATTAAAAGATGTTACGTTACGGCGTTGTGTTACGCACGAATGTTGCGAGTGTATAGCCGGCTTTAGATTTTTTTTTTTAGATCTAATTTTCTACAAATACAGTTTCACCGCCCGGACGGAGTTGGATATTTGTTTTATTGCAATAGGTACAACTAGTAATATGTACACACAAATATATAATATGGTTATATAATATGTATTTACATTTTTTTATTTTTTTTTTTTTTATTACACAAAAGAAAGTATAAAGTTTTTTTTTCTAGAAAAAAAAGAAGTAGAAAAAAAAAACATAAAAGTAGGAACATAAATTTGACAAATATTATTTTACAATATTTCGTTTAACGTAGTTTAAATACATTTTCATTATAATAATTCTATAGCATAGTAATATAATATGAATCCTTCTTATCTACATTATAATATATATATATATATATTTCGATTTTAATATCTAACTATCTATAATTACAATATTCTAGATTGATTCGTGTTTTCTTCGAAAATTATAATACAATTATGCAAACAATTTGATGTTTTAAGCGCTCTAATAAAATATTTTTTTTTAACAATATCGCTAATTATATAATAATTAATAACATAATACTATTATATTGTATACGACAACCCGAATGTATAAAAGAACGTTGTTCTCTCTGTCACTATGGCATGCTAAATATTATATTGCGTAGCAAAGCCGTTTACGCACAACTACTGCAATAACGTTATAATAATATATTATCGCGAATGAGGAGAAAAATTCGTCAAAATTCGTGTCCGTACGAACAAACACACTACAAATAAATAATTATCATGGGCCGACATCGAAATATGAATGCAAACAATAACATTACTCTGTAATCTGTTTTTTTTTTTTTTTGGTACTTTATGAAATTGCCTTATGTATATTACATATTATATAGTGTAAACGCCGGCGTTTGGGTTTTAAAACATCGACCGACCTCTGTTAGGCTGGTCGCGATCGTGTACAGTCGAACTGATTAAATGTAAATAAATAAAACTATTGACATTTTTATATTATGGTAAAAGTGTAAAATATTATTATTATACGACGACCGCTCGTCAAACGGTAGAGTCATCAGGTCGGGGTTTGTTGTATAGCCACTTAAAAATTATGTTAATTGTTACTATTACTACTTATTACTACTATTTTTTTAAATTTCATATAAAATAAATATGCGTAAGAACAAAATTCGGCTGTTCAGGTGAAATACTGTTTAGTCGGTCGACGGTAACGTGGAAACGGTCTTGTCGTGATCTGAAACAACATCAATAGAGTATTTTTATTGGATCATAATATAGTTATAACACAAATATAATAGACAATGATTATTTATCTAACACTTTTATATTTTTTCATCATAATCAAAACCGTTCACGCAAAAAAGACCTATTTTTTACTCCCCGAATGAAAATAAAAATAGGAGCCAACAACATGCGTTAGCCCCTTTTCACATATTTTTCTTTGTTGATAATTTGAACTTAAATCGTACCTTTTCTGAAAACATGCAAATTTATATACATAAATAAACTGTGAAACGGAATACTAATTGATCAAATTATAAAAAATGGCAGAGGCCCTGTTCGGGTTGATTCGATTTGATTCAATAAACCGAAACTTGTGACGCCACTATTATTAAAATTTATTTAACGTACGTCCTTTTTTTTAATTTCGTAAAAGATGTACGTTTTGTAGAACGTCGCTTTATACGTCAGCGATATAGTATTATACTGTATGAGACGTGTAAGCTAAAAAATATATTTTAATGATTTCACTTAATTAAAATGATTAACCATGCGTCGAGTGTATATTATGATAATTTGCTGTAGAATTGTTTTCATGTCGAAAACAATAAAATTAATACTTGCCCATAATACAGTGTACCTAATAATTACAATAATTATTATTCTGTATAAAAAAAACATTAAATTGATATTCAAAATACTTTAATAAATTAATTTAAAACGTTATCGAATAATGGCATCACGTTATAATATTACAATAATTGGTACACACGCGTACGACGTTTTATTTGAATTCAGACGTAAACATTAAAATAATTATTATATAATAATTTAAGTACCTGTCTAGATGATGATTTAAGATAACTAACGTCATTATACACCGTACAACACGGGTAACAATGTTTGTTCAGTGAAATTCTTTGATGTTTTTGATCACGTAATAACTAATATTATTATCATTTATCAGATCTGTGTATCTAAAAACGCGAGGAGATTTATGTGCTTAATAATGTCTTGGTAAATATTATTCCGTTCCTATATAATATGCAAGCGCATATCAAGGGATACTAAAATGTATAATTCCCAGCCCCTGGATACACGCGGTTATTGGATGATTTATAAAGGTAGTTTTTATTTCGATTCGTTAGAAAATATTCATAATAATATGCATATTATTCACATCAGCCCATTCGTCGTCACTCTGTTGATTATATTATTATTATTATTATTACTAAGCGGTGTTCAAAATTAAAATGTTAACACTCTCACGTTATCGAAACCGTATATTATTGTAGGTATTACGCGTGTTGTAGGTAAATAATATTATAATATGCAAGTGACCGTGTTATTACTTATTACGACGTAATTATTAACGTGAGTATATTATATATTTTTTAGATATTATTATTATATTTTGTTTTAATAATAGTGTTGTATAAGACTTTGACGCTCACGTCGAATTGTTTTTATGTTCCATGATGTCAGTGCCCGATGGTTTTGTCGGCACGGGTACGGGTTATAAGTTATTTTATAGCTGTGCGTATAATTTAATGCAGTGACTACCTGCCAAGGCGTTGTAAAACTATAAGGATTTTTTCGTGTTGTAAATACCAACTAATTCGTTCTGATTTTAATCTAATGTATGCACGACGCGATCGGTACGCTCGACAAGCATTTTTTCTCTACACTTCTTACTTAAAAACATAATTTAACGCGTTTTATAATCCGGAATGGCATACTTATATAGGTAGTGTCACAGTAACGATTGCAAACATTTTGTTATTTCTCAGGTCAATATTTTATATGAATTTCGTTATACTCAATTAGTCAGTTCATTTTGTGCAGATCTTAAATACTTGAAATCGTTATTTTATTAACTCAAAATTACGCCACATTACACGTTTTATAGTTTAATCGAGTTTGACGCCGTCAACAGTTATCATATAAGCCATATATCTTTTTTATTAAAAGTAACAATTTTATAAAAATACTCTATAATATGCATGATTACATTAAATTATTTATGAACAATCGCACAATAATAATATTACCAAGATTATTTTTAACCATTTTTAGTTAGATACATACTAATGAAAAAGTATAATGTATAGCATTATTTTATTTTTATCTACTACAGTTTACTAATTTTAGTGTCAAACTTTTGATTTTAAACAAAAAGTTTTTTTTATACCTGTTAACTTTAAAACAGACTTGTTAAATTAATTTATTGTTCACTTTTAAACATGTGACCTTTGGGTATACCAATCAGACCGTGACTTACGTCGAGTAAATTGTTTTTTTTCGACTAGCACCCAATTTCGAATAGCCTAACCTTGTGATATCGTAAACAATACGACAAATTTATCATATCATAACATCAATCTGGTAACACGGCGTAATCGTTTATATATAGGTATTATATATTGTGTGGGTACTGACCATTTCGACCCGTCGGTCAGGTAAACGCGCGGCGACTACCGCAAAGTTGAAGGTGTAAAAAAACAATGACTAGTAACAACAAACAAGCGGAGTCTACTGCACGGGATGGATGTGAGGACGCGGGTCAGTATGTGTGGCATCCGGTCATGGTCCTCCAGTCCGGTAGCGACACGCCAAGGCGTCGACAGTTGTGCGCGTACGCGGTCATCGCCTCGCAATAACACTTCCGGCCGGTGGGACACTCGCACATGTCCATTAGACAGGACCTGTAAAATGTGAACAAAATATGCATTTTTTGCGATTTAGTTGACATACATACATATCATAGAAGGCCAAATTGAATGGAAGGGGAATTTAAAATTAAAACAAAAACGTATACTGCCGATGGTCGAATTGAGAAAATTGAAAGAAAGGGAACTCAAATAAAAAATTGAATAAACAGCGTTTCGACTGAACATCAATTTGAGACTAACCCGTGGGTTTAAAAAAAAAAATATTTCGTTTGCATTTAATATTTTAATGTCACACGAACCCATACGTTCTTTTAGGAAAATTTAGTACGGGAACGCTAATTAAATTCAAAAGCTATTTAAGGAGCTGAGTTCCAATGCGTCCCTCTCCCCTCCCCATTTCGAGCACTGCGGCTACCGCGTGTAAAACAAACCTATAGTTGGCTAACCTGAAAAAGTTGACTGGATTGAGCTTTTTGTGACACGCGGCAAACATTCGTTGTCGGAGTGGCTTGCACATTCGTTCTCGAATTCGGGGACCCTTCTTGGAACACTGTGACGTTTGCACAAATGTGGGTTTCAACGGTCGGCTGCACGCGTTCTTACCACCCACACGCCAAGACGATCCAAACACTTGGGGATCCAACTCTACTTGACCGTCCTTAGTGGTCATATCGTCTCTGGGCACAGAGTTGAAATTTCCACATAGTCCACACAAACTGCCTGTGAATACCGGAAACATATACAACGCTTATGAATAAAAATGTTTTCTTACAATCATCTCAATATTCGAGAATGGTTCCCAAATTGTGGCCGGGGGAGACGTGATTACCTACTGAAATGAATTCGTGAAATGAATATAATATTTGGGAACCGACGTCATAATAGCAGTTCATCTATTATATTATTACAGATCTATAATAATATACATTATGTCATGTTCGTGGACGCGTTACGATGAATTTCCTTACCTTTGTATCTTGACGGTACCGACACTTCTAGAAATCCTCGCCCGTCCCAAATAATAGAAACGCCAATCCTGGTCTCAACCAATACGGTATCGTTTATGTTAGATATGGTGAGCTCGTTGCTCCTCTTGTACGGTACGGACACTCTCTGTCCGTTGATCTTGATCCGTTTATTCTCGCCGAGATTTACTTTCAAACCTCCGGTCTACACACAGACAAAAGACGCGTTAAATAATTACATAATAATAATAATAAATATCATTTATTTACTAGCTCGACTATACTATATAAGTACCACTTTCGTTACAAAATTTTACAAAATAACGTCTTAAACATAATAATTACCCTCAAAGAAATAGTTTTTGTCCACGCTGAATTTTTCGTGTTTCTCGCGTCGTTAGTCACCCGAATGCTGAAGGTCCGACCCACGCAATCCGCACTCAACAGATATTTGCACGGTCCTTGGAAGCTAAAGAATTTTCCGTCGTATGTCCTGTAATGTGGGTCACCAAACACCGTGCACACTCCGTCCACTGTAACGAAAACGATGAACACGGTATTTATAGACATATGTTATATAATCTCTGTGTTATACTGTATTATATTATCAGCAGGCACTAGTTCAAATTGAAATAAACCAATCACTTCTGTTGAGAAAATATAATAATTTAGTCAAGTGGCAGACTTACTCGATACGCAACGGGGACAACACGAACCCGGAACGGTTTTCAGCTTCATGTTGACCGGGCACGACGACGAGATCGGTGGACACAACTCTTGGGCGCACTGCACCTGGCCGCGGACGCACAGACACGACTTGCATTCGTCCACTTTCCAGCCGTCTCCGTTCTGGAAGAAAAAAAAAACAAATGTTTTAAAAAATCAATTACTGCCAACACGGATCGAACGGTCGGCGGACCGCGTCAGAGTTATCAGACTCCTCGTCCGAGTAGTGATTTTTTGTTGTTCGATACACTACCAACGCATTATTATTTATAATAATACCCACCAAGTAAATGTTTCCGTTTTCCATGCACGTGTCGCTCTTGTCCAGGGTCCTCGGACACTGAGGGCAGCACTGGTTGTGCGACGCGAACGTCTGTTTCTCGACGGGACAGTCCAGTGGCGGGCAAGTCTCCCGTTTGCATACCACCGTCGAGTTGGCACACGTGCACTCGGTACACCGGTCCGGGTGAGCCCCCTGGCCCGACGGCGTGATCTTATCGCCCAACAGACAGGCTCCTCTCGGCGGGTCCATCAATTTTCTACTCTTACCTGCGTAACAATAAGCCAACATTACATACCGTTGTTATAATATAAAACACTAGGGGACTGCTCATTAAACTGTATTTGCTTATCAAACAATATACGATATCCGCGCAAAAGATGGACCCAAGAGTGGTCAAGTCGCAATCACGAGGCTGAATAATTTACGAGTTTGTTAAGTCGTCGTGAGCAGAAATATTTGTTGGAAAATCGAATATTTATGCATTATAATTTAAAATATAATTCTATTGAAAATTAACTAGTTATATCTATATTATTCCACGACCATAATATTATTAATAGATAATTTGTTTTTTGGTTTTAAATTTGTCTTTTTCGTTTATATACTACATTATTATTTTTAATTATTTGTATTTAGATTTAAGAACTGTGTAAATAAGTATGTATAAAATTATGATATGAAACATTACAAACACTTGAACTCCTGTCACCTCACAAGCTCGTGCTTCTGGAAACAAATTCCTTTGCATTTGTTCTTTACATTCAATCAACTTGAATATTATTTGAAAACAACAATAAATCTATCTATCTATGTCGACTCAATTATAATACAATTATTTGATTTTGTTTTAATCAGCACCTGGCGGGTCACACGCCAATATTTTTTTTAATTTTTATTCTGTTAAATGTTTACCGTATTTTAATTAATACACATTGTAATAATTAGACAATGACATTGTGTGTCAAATAAATTTTTAAATCAAAAATTATTTATTGGTTTTTTTTATTTAACATAATTTTATATACAGGGTAATATGTGCATGACAGACATGCTGTGAACCTTTCGTAGGTTTATTTTCAATAATATAATCTATTAATCTTTTTTAAACAAAATTTTATTATAGTTACAAATAACATATTATGTTATTGGTGTACATTTATTATTTAAATTAGCTTTTGCCTCATGTTTTAAAACTGCAAGTGGTACAACTACGAGATACAACCAATACGTTTGTCGATTTTTAACCAATGAACAATTATTTATAATATAATATAATTTGATAAACTACGACAATTATGATAGTTTATAACTATATATAGATATTGTAAATATCGCTTGCAACATTTGATTATCGTGTCCATATTTGCAATTAGACGAAAAATACAAACTTATCGGTATAATATTATACACGCTTCGCTTACATTTTTCATTGGAGAAACTTTCAAATGTTTTAAATGATCAAAAAATATATAGTACGTTCTACGCATAGTGTGACTTGTACGAATGTTGTCTTATTATTGTGTAGATCATTTGATATTATAAACGATTTAATCGTGTGCACGTTTATAAATAAACGACCGTAAGACATAACAATATTATTTTGTTACATTTGGTTTATTGGGCCAATTCGATTATTTCTCACACAAAAATAACGTCCTTGACTCCTATCATCTTCTATTGCCGATCCAAAAGAGTAGAGAATAAAATTCGAAAAACCGAAACACGATCGGTTGGCGTTTTTCTACTGTGCATTATTTATTATTATACTATTATTATTTTATACTACCGCGAATAAACATATCCGTAGTTTGTCAGACGTTTCCGTTCGGTACGTTGTCGTAACCCGATTATTATAATATCATAGCTGTATAATTTTATAATGACAAAAAATAATAACGATATTACATATTATTATTATTATTATTATATATACTGATATGGCGATATGATTCAGTTTGAATGCTTGATACGGTTTTTGCACATAACTCTAACAAAGGTCGTCGGATAAAGCTACGGTGTATTTTTTGTTCGGAACATACTTTTGAAAACACGATATACAATATTATTATTGCGTAACACAGTACAGTATTATAATAGTGATCGTATTATTTTAAAATAGACTCGCTATTGTAATGGAAATTCTAGGTCCCTTAAGTTCCGACAAAAATTTTGCTCTATAATGTTTTGTATTTCAATCTTTTCAACGGTTGTAGTGTAAACAAGTTAATAATAATATATTGATCTTATTATTATATGGTTATAAATATTTTATAATGTAGTACTTAACCGTGTAAAATTCGTTAATACGATTTCCCAAACTTAATTAAAAATGTATAGATTTTTTTGTTATTTTTTATATATTATACTCGTATCATTTAGATTATTTGAATTACTTGATCATATCTATTTAATAATTATTATTAGTGCACAAAGTGGTAGAATAATGAATATACAATATTTAAATTGTTTTTGTTTTCGTTAATATTTAATTGAAATGAATCATATGACTTTGGACCTCGAACCATTATAATATCCTATCGTTTTTCACTAATTTTTTATAATAAATAATAATTTATCACGAATCAAATTCAAGAATTAATATTATAATAGCTAAAGACATTAAACACCAACAATAATAGTTATCATTAAATTGTGTTTCCGTCACAAAATATTGAAACAACTGTATCGTCATTGTATATTATTGTAATATAATTATTGCCATTTAAGCAGTAATATAATATAATATTATTGTTTCGCATCGGACTTATAACGGCCGATCGTCAATTTCACTTACCCACACATCTGGGGCAGCATTCGCCCGGCAGTATCTGCATGCTGCTAGACGGACACTGGAGCACAGGGCACGCCTTTTTCGAACAGGTGAGCACCGGTCCGGCCGCGGATCTCTCGCAGTGACAGGTCAGACACGGGTCGTCGTACAGGCTGATGTTCCTCCAAGCGGCAACCTCTTGTCCGATAACCCGACAACCTGTGGAACGCAAAACCGGTTACCGCAATCGCATAGATTATGATAATATTATCATTATTATTATTATTATTATTAACCTCCGACAACCCCCTCTTCGGCGTTCATGGATAACAGATTTTTTTTTTCCAGAGAGACCGACAACGACGCCGTTTCGCGTTTTCCCTCGCAGTGTTTGTTTAGTAAAAACAGGTAGGTAGGTATTATAGGTAGTTATAGATACACTATACACTGTAATATTGTCATTGCCAGGACAAAACACCGACGTTTTTTGAAGTGTTTGTATAGGCAATTCTAATGATATTTTATTAAAGACAATAGAAAAACATACTTGGAGATTATTGATTACAATATATTGTGTCATAAGTTTTTTAAAAGTTCATAATACAATAAAATAATATATTATTGTAGTTTTCGTTGACAAAGTTAATTATTTAGTATTTTTTTAGTTTAAAAATTATATAAAAATATTTATTATGCCGAAGCAATAATATAATATTATGAGTCAATATGATATAATTTACGTATATCATAATATTGATTTTTCAAATAGACTTCAAAATAGTTTAGTTAGTAGGTATTTCAAAAGCATTCTTAGCGATAGCTCTGAAACACTACAAAATAGTGTAGGATAGGATTGTTGCGTTAATAAAGACTGAAAAAATCGGTCGTTGTAACCCGTGAAACAAAAACGTTCATTATTTCAATTGATAAATCACAATAAAGGTACGTATATTTTCGACAGTGTAAAATAATATTATACAGTATTGAAAACGGGGAAGGGCACGACGAATAACTATTTTATAATAATATATTATAGCTGGTAACGTAAATAAGAGATACACGCACCGCCTCGGTCTTGTCGACTCACGCACTATAATAGATATCTAACCTATCCTACTAATGTACAGTATAGGTACCTCCACGTCAATATTTCTTCCCGTTTAACCATCGTTGGCTTAGACCAAATGGAATCCTATGACAGTAAAAGCATAATTTGGTATATTATTATAATTTGCTTGAAAACGTAAAATACGGACGATTGTGCGTGATAGAATATTAACGAATGAATAAAAAATACAGAGGAAACTAAATGACGATTTGAAATTTTGAAAGTCGTTAATCCAATGACCACCATGTTCAACGATCATTCACTCTAAGACGTTTTTTCAGCGCTTTTTCCTAGTCAAAATATGACAATACTCTAAACATAGAAGTTATACAAATAAATATAAATGTGTTTCTAATCTAGAAATCAATCATTTTAGCGATTTCCGGTGTTGTCGAGCTGCAGACTCCTGGCCTCATTGGCGTTTACAATGGCCTATGGACGCGGTGGATTTTTTAAATATTTTTTTCCAGACAAGTTGTATTAATTTCCAATGCTTCGCCTTTTACAAGTCAAATAAGTGGTCGAAATCGCGCAATTTTTGGTGTGCAATTTTTAGTCCCCTCTGCACCAGCTATCTTATAAGGTCGTCGTCGTTGTCATACCGACATAACTCACGTTATACAATTATGTAATTTTCGTTGTCGTCCATATCATCTATGTCGGCGGGGGGAGGCGTCTCAGCGTGTCCACGCGATGTCTTCAATATACATAATAATATAATTTAGGTCATCGCGAGTTGCGTGCGTAGTAGATCACCGGATCGCGTCTCGCCGGAGTGTAATAATATCATGGGCTCTAATGGTTTTAAAATTATATTACAATATATTGTTTTTCGGACGGGAAATATACCACCCGGTGAAAGTTCGGAGAATCGTTTTGAATTTTTTTTATTTTTTTTGTTTATTTTTTTTTTTCAATGCGTGTGGCATCCAGTCTTCAGCCATTAGCCCATCATCTTCGACTCGGACGCACGGTTGCCCTCTCCCCCCTACACATGCACACGCACACCCCCAGCCCACGACTGCTACGTCGCCGCCGCCGTCCAATCGTTTTATCCGGCGCGCGTGCAGCGTGCCCCCTGCCCGGCCGTGTAATCTTTTATTTGTTTTAGACCCGAACGAGTATAATAAATAATAGACACGACGCAGGCACCGCCCTCGCCGCGTATATAGTCGCACATAATAATAATAATAATATAATACATAATATATTATTATAATATAGGTATAGGCTCGTAAAGATATGGGTATACACACATATATATATATATATATACACGTCTTATTATACTTATATCTAATATACCTACATAATAACATAATAAAGCCGAATATAAGCCCAAAGGAGAAGAAAAAAAAACAAAGAATATTATTCGGTATTCTGACGATCGTCATCGTGCACCATAATAAATTACGACCAGAGATGTTATTATTACTATATGTATACATATATATATATATATATATAGCCGAGTGTGTATAAAACAATATATACTACTTCTAGTATTTTTTTTTATATACGTATATATTATTATATCTACATCAAACCGACGTGCACTGGCTGTTGTACCACCGTCGACGAATATGACAAAATAATGAACGCACGGTCGAAAAAGCAACGCGCGCGCGCACGATTATATCGTCTGTCTGCCATTCAGACCTAAGTGAAAACTCAGGTACCGCTGGTTATAATATACATATATTTAGAAAATATCATAATATATTAAAAAGTCATTTCTTCCTCCGCTGCCCCCCGTGGGCTGTGACTCGAGGGTCTAACGTGCTCAAGAGTTGTTTTTCAACCAATTACCGCGCAATAAAGTAACTCGGATATGGCTTCATTAAATCGGTTGAAACCGCCCGTAGCCTAAAGGTTTCAGTCGAATGTGTTTGTTAAACATTTATTTATTAATCAATCTACAAAGCGATATTGAAAAAAAAAATGTTGTTTCCTTTGGCTATTTTCTGTGCTTATTTTTAACAGTACCTTATGCATTATTGCGATCGTTTTTAGAAGTTACCTATTACTTATATTGTGAATATTATTATTCAATATATAATATGATATTATGAAGGTAGTAAATAATAACATGTTTTCTGATAGATATATAGCGTACGAACGTATATTATATTTGGTGTATTTTAATATTTTAATAATACTGATTTCGACTGTCACACCATACATATACACATTTATACCGTGATGATATTTTAGAATATTTTAATGGTAGGTACATCAAAACGCTAATTTAGATATTAATTTCAGCAGACGGCGGTTTTCCTTTGAAGTTTTGATAAAAATTAATACGTAAAAACATCTAATTAATATATATGCATATTCAATATTGTATAATATTATATTCCCTATAAGGTTTAAAATATTATTCACTAAGCCATAGTTCCATCAACAAAAATGAATGCTCGGAAACTATCATGTTGGTAACATATTTTTTATAATCATGACACGCTCGTTGGCTGTAATTATTTATCGACATTTTCCCGGTCGACAAACTAAAAATATTATTATTTAAGCAGGTATAATATTATGATTTTGAAATATCGAATCCAACATGTTTGATAATTATTTAAAATATCCTCCAAAACTGTAGAGCGCTGTATATAATATGACGTTTAATAATATAATAATATAGGCAGATAAAAACATAAAAATAATATTATTATTATTATTACTATTATAATATGTGCGTTGATATCGATACGCTAACCATAACCGGTAGCTAAGCACTATAAAGCAGACCGTTTAACATGTTTATGTTGTGCACAATGTTCACTGCCGGTGGTCCTGCCATCCATCTCTTTATCTGTTTGGCGTTCTGTGTCTAACCTTAGCTATCCTTTTCCCTCCTCCTCCTCCGAAACGATTTTCGTTCACAAACGTTATAACAATAATAATACATTATTATTATACCTACCTAGCCATCCATCCATTGTTTTTTATTATTGTTATTATTAGTATGTATATGTGCGTGTGTGTACGAGTAGTCTGAGTGTTATTGTTTTATTTTCGGAGTTAATGCCACCACATCGTTGTGGAAGAGAAGCCGCACACGGGGGTTCATTTCCCACGAGTCACTTGACGGACGCTTGTGTGCCAGTCGTGATTTATCATGACTGCAAAGCTTCCAAAAGAATGATTTGTTTTTCAAATGTGCCACGAAAGATTCCATTCCTGAGTATGATATTGTACCGCGTTTACTTTCTATAATATATACTTTGTATATCGAACAATACGATATAATCCAAAACTGTTTTTCGAAATAGAACTCGGAGGGGGGACCTTGCGATTCGTTTCGAATAAACCCGACACCGTGTAAATAACTGCGTTCTATATGATTATAATATTATCATTTATATTATATATAGCGTTAACCTGCACACTCACTTTACCGTCATTTACCATCTGCAGAATTAATTCTTTACATATCCTCCTTCCCAAAAATAAAAATAAATATATGCACATTCGCCATGACGTTATAAACGAGTCGTGCAAACCGACCAATACAACTTTTGTGCCCACGCGAGAACTATAGTATAGGCCGATAGCGTGACCTATACGTCTTGTTTAAAATGGGATTGTCACTTTTTTTTTTATCATCATGTTCTGTTGCCCCGGCAAACTTCAAACGGGACAATTTTTCGTCCCGTTTTTAGAAGATAGTCTCGTTTTAATCCCGTTACCTCCATATTATATTATGTGTAGAAAAAAATCAATTTATGAAATAAATACAAAATAATATTATATAGTATAACTGTTATATATAGTTATATATAACAGTTTTATATTAAAATTTGAAAGCAAAGTTATAACGGTGTGCATGGCAGTATTTTCAGTCAAGCTCGAAAGTCGTTAAACTATATTGAGCTTATGAAAAATTATTTTAACTGTATTACTGTAAAATATAAAAATACTAAAAAAAATGTTAACATTATTTTCCAAGAGTTAACCTAAAACTGTGTGTCCCATTCATTTATTATTGTTTAAATGGTCACCCGGCAGTATAGGATATAATATTTTAAACATATAGGAAATAATATTATTTTTACTGTGAATAGTAATTATAATATTATATTTCATCAGTATAATCACTCACCCGAACAAGTTGGGCAGCAAGTTCCCGGTTTCGGCGGCAACGGCTGTTGGCATGGTGCGATGCACTGCATTCGAGTCTCTGTGACCACGCCGGCCTTACACGACATCACCATGCAAGGGTCGTTCGGATCCGTCCACTCTGTGCCACTGTCCCTCGGCACACCCTTGTACACACAACCTGCAGTGACAAGTGATGAAAATACGGTATATTATTATTATTATTACCATTATTATTAAAATTGCAATTTGCGACGGTAAGATTATTTTACGGCCACGGATCTGTTACGCCTAAAATAAAATTTGTATTTCAGAGTCAGTATACCAATTGCGCTGCTTATATTTTCAGTCAGTATACCAATTGCGATGTTTTTACTTTATGGTAAATATATACCAATAATTACGCCTTATTTTTTACTGTCAATACATAATAATATAATATACATTTTTCGAAAAATACAAATTGTTGCTAATTTTTCAAAAGAAAAGCAATAAATCAAATAACAACACGACCGTTAAAATTAATTAGCAATGAAGTGTAATCGATTGCAGTTGATTTTAAATTAAACGATGTGCATTCTATAAAACTAAGTGTTTGTCGTACACGTAGAAATACATTACCAACAAATGTGTAAGAAATACATACAGCATTAAATAATTTTACTTATTATTGATGTTTATGTTAATTGTATTTCAATAAAAATAATGTTATGTACTATTGAATAAAATAACTATTATACTATTATTAAGCGCAATTGGTATATGAAAAAGTAATTTTAAATACAATTGGTAAACTCCGGATTACACGTTTAGGTAGTAATAAATTTTGGTTAGGTACATAATACATTTATGATAAGAGATATATTTTATTAGAGATATTTTAACCGGTTAGGTACCATAAAATATTTTTGAATGAATTTTTGGTAAACAATCTGGCATTTACCATTTCACCAGTGGTGGACTTTACGTTAAGTACCCATAATAATATAATATATTATTTTAAAAGTACCATTGTTTTTTGTTTTTTGATCAAAATATAAAAAAAATATATTAATCTCTGTATACAACGATAATGCATTTGTACAATATAATAGACTAACTTTTATGAAAAGATTTTTTATTACTACCTATTCTCAGTTTCCACTTAACTTTTTTTTAAAGGGTTGCTACAGTTATTTAATAACATATATGGAGACAGTTAACCAAATATCGTATCCTATAGTCATTCCTTTAGATTATAATATTATTTGAATGAAAAAATATAAAATTAAACTACTACAAGTAGGTCCGAACATTATTGCGATTTGTTAATTTGACGTACCTTTACACCGTCTGCAGCATTCCTTCGGATCCACGAAAACGTCTTGAAGCATATAGCAGCCCTGTTCATCGGGACACTGGTCTTTGACACACTCTACGAATCCGTTCTGAAATACAATAGTCATCATCATCGTCGTATTATATTACGGTCGGTTATATTATACATATTATAGAAATCGTGTTTAGTTTAAATGAAGAAATTAAAGCCAATGCCGCAGCCGTAAATACCATTTCACACGTTCAATAAGTGGTATTATAGACTTGCTTTAACTGATGATAATTATACGGAAAAATGTACGATATAGATCTTTTGGAATTCGTTTCTGACGCCGCGGCTGCCACCGCTGCAGCGCGCTCGACCTTCCTCCCGTCGCGGTATTCGATTTATTTATTTTTTTCTCTCGTATTTATATATATAATATTATTATACGTTTTATTATAAAACGGTACAACAGCGATGGTGCCCGGTGCAGCAGTCGGAAAGCAATCAAAAGTACGCCGCAGCGAGTATATAATAATTATATAATATATAATTGATTAATTGAACGATTTACGCACAATAATTGCGATGGCTTAAGCCGACGAAGATGATTTACGACAGCATCATTTGCCGTGCCTGATGAATGTGTGTTTATTCACTTTTACCTACACGAAGACATCATTGTACACATCGTGAACAGTCACCCGCAAAATGTCCGACCGCATCACGCCATACCATGATTGGGCCGGCTCAAAAGTTGGAAATCAAAAAATTTGGTGGACCGATACCTTATTACTTATTCGGCGCTGGCCTGACGCGATAACCGAACCAGACGTTCGCACACTTCCTAGTATGGAATAAATGACAACAATAATAAGAATAGTAAAAAGAAATATTTAAATATTAAAAAAAAAAACTGAGAAATTGGAATACGCGAGCACATAGTTTTGATGCGAACGCTCGTTGTGTGAATTGCTTACCTATATAATAGTCAATATTATAGTGATGACGGCTGACCGTATCAAAACTGCAGCGAGTTTAACGCATTTGCATAATATTATTCTTTTTTTTTTTGCCACTTTGTTTAAAGGAATTATGTTTCAAAATTAAGGAACCAAAATTTCTTTTACATTATACTCTATTGTGGTAAAAAAATCAAATTTTGTATATTTTAAAGCTTAAGCGTTGTATATTGTATGCATAAAAAATAACCAACATTCTTCAATAATGATTATTCTGGTTACATGTTTTTTTTTTTTTTACTTCAATATTTCATACACGACAAAAATTATTATGTTATTAATTGCTATTGCTTATTAAGTCATATTTTTAGTATTATACTTAAGTTTAAATAAAAGTGTATAATTGTTTAAGATTATTCATTCATGTTTTTGAATCCAACCATAATGTTTAAAAGTCCATCAGATTTTCGTATAGTTTTATTGTTTTCAAATCGACATTCTGCAGCCAATTTTAAAAACTCATCGAAAAACAAAATTGCCTTCGGCTTGATCGGGAGCGTGGTATGCAGCTCGATTTTATTAAAATTTAATATAATATTACGAGTTTATTATCATGACGTGTGGTACGGGCATAGCCGTTTTCGACCAAAATCGTACCCTATCTTTTCAACCGATTCACTTATTGACCAAAACGAAAAGTTTAATAAATAATACATAGAAATATATAGAAACTAGCTGTCTCGTCCAGCGTTATCTGAGACAAATACCAAGTTAAGATTAACCTGAAATGATTTACATGCATCTAAACCACCTGGGGTCCGCAATCTACCTGCGGTGGATTGCGGATCCTACGAGATACGTAAGTAAGTGAAATCAGAAATAGAGAGGCATCTACATGAAAAACATTGCGACGATTGCCCATGCCAAATATTTGTTTTTTCTATAAATTTATTTGCAAATAAATATAAAAATTATGTATATGATATATTCTTTCTATTTATAATGATTATAAAATATGTAGCCATTGATAACCTTATAAGTAAAAAGAGATTATACAAACTAATAATGACCATGGCTACCAATAGCAACCATTTATATACAAATATTTCCATTGTAAATCTCCAAATCCCTGTGTGAGTATCTCCCGCGGTTAGACTTCTATTGTTTTAAATTAGCCTATCTTCTTTCCAGAGGTATAATCTATCTCTGTCCCAAATTTAATCGCAATCGGTGGAGCAGTTTGAAAATGTATAAAGGACAAACAAACATACAGACAAACATTATATATATATATATATAGATTTCATTTTCTATAAATTATTTCTACTATTATTATTATAATCCATAAGTTGTAATCAATAGAAACCATTAATAAATAAAAATAATTTTCGATTTCCATCGTGAATTTTAAAATCAATGTGTGAGCACCTCTTTAAAATGCAATTTTTGGAAAATCCTTATGACTATAACCTATTTTCAAACTTATCAAATATACACAAAAAATTTCATGAAAATCGGTCAAGCCGTTTTGAAGGAAATCAATAACAAACACTGTGACCAGAGAATTTTATATATAACCAATTATTTACTAACTTTATCGAACTAATAAAGATTAGTATATAGCCATGACAATCTCAAAAATTGTAACTTTCTATTGGTAAAAGAATTTTCAAAATCGGTTTAGTAGATTCAGAGATACCCCCACAACCTTACAAACTTTACTTCTTTATATAATAGTATATATATATATATATAGAGAGAGAGAGAGATATTTTTTTTTATTAAAATATTTACAATCTGTATGACACGAATACAATAAGTAAATGTGATGACATTTTTATTTTTAATATAGTATAAATATAAACATTTTACAGAAAATTATTAAGTATATAAGTCGCATAAAATGTGTATAATATATAAATAAATAATACATAATTATAAATTTGTCATTAATTATTTGATCGATGATCGTTGAATTTGATTGTGATGGCAACTGTCATACATAGGTTATAAGTTTATCGTATAATATACCAAAATTGATCGTTGTACATACATATTGTTAAAGAGTTTTCTATATTAGGTGTATTCAATAATTATTGATAAAAATTATATATTATTATTATATAAGAGTGCGGCAAATACGTATCCAGACGATACGGCATTTGTTTTTCGATTATGATTTAAAAAATAATTTGAATACTAATAAAACGTATAAAAAATATAATGAATGTATATTTTTACAGTGCGCATGTTAAAATTCATTGTACGGGTAAACCTTCTTAGGACCTCAGACACAGGAGGTTAAATTCCTCTTACATCATGGAAATATATTTACAAATGTTTAAAACTACTTACATACTTAAAAGGTTTTTTTTTTTTTAAATTTAATAGTACCTAAATACTAAAATACTTAATAATATAAATATTATTAAATTCCAAACAGCAATTTCTAATCGCACGGACACGCACTCGTAGTTCGTATACGCACGCGCTAAACGCAAACGCAAGCGGTATATAATATTATAATTATTTTATATTATTTTATTATCATGGCGGGTTTTTTTTTATAGTCGAAGATCACCGAATAATATTACGATGATAATGTCTTTTCGGGAGAAGCAGTCGACGCGACCTTCAATCGAAAGCGAAACGCGCGGCGGCGTCCTTGCAGCGTACCTATGGCTATACAGGCAGCGTGCGTGTGTGACAGCGAACAGGGTGCGCCGCGGTCGCGGTGAAAGGACCAGAATTATACGCGTGCGTTTAATGATATTTTAATAATGAATAATGTTTAAATCGACGAGAGTTTTCCTCGCAAAACGATCGAATTATTTCGCGGCATCGGTCCAAACGTAATTTATCGGTTTCCGGGGGCTAGAGAGGGGTCATGATCGAAAATTGCCGATTGCAATCGATTCTAGATTAACCGATTACAAAATATTTTCAGTGTCCTATCGTTTTTTTCGTAATCCAAACGACAGCTGATGATCGACGCGTGCAAACTGTTTTTTTTTATATTATTGTTTCCTTTTTTAGCTGGTAAAAAAAAAGGATTTTTTTTTTTAATTTTTTTTTCCTTTTTTAGTTACAGTGTCACGGGCAGGATTGATTTTAAGGTGGGCACAGGTGAGCAATTGCCCAGAAGCGGCACACTTTGGGGGCGGAAATATTTTCTCGGATTAAATTAACAGAAAATTCAATTTTGCTTTGTAAAGAGAACATTACATTTTAAAATATTATAGATATAAAAATACATTTTTTTTTTTAATTTCTAACAAAATAATTTGCAATTTTTGTATTTTTGACAAATATTTTTAAAATTCTAACTTCAGGCGCTTATAAAAAACAATTATGAATTAACGCTCATTTTTTTTTTTAATTACACTAATAAAAACTTGTAAAGAACCTTGTATTCAATATTTCAAATTTTTGAAAAAAAAAAGTTTGTCACCACTATATTGAGATATTAAAAAAATTTATTGAAAATGAACGTCATGAATTTGAAACTCGATGTCTCAAATTTTCTAAATACGTCCCTGATCACGGTGTTAGGATAATATTAATTAAGATAATTAAGTACAACTTAATTTCGTGAATAATTTTTTTTTTTTTTAAAAACAACAATATATTTACAATCTGTATACATTTGATACAATAAGTAAATTTTTTAACATTATTGACAAGGCATGTGGGCGTGAGAGAAGGGGGCATCCAATGACTCGTGAATAGTTATATGGTAAATGAATAAATATATAATTTATAACATTATAACATACAAGTGTTACTTTTTTTCTAGAATATAAGACATTTTAAATTTATCTTTTATAAAAATACTGTAGAAAATAAATGAAACTTTTGAGTATTAAATTACTACAGTAAACTCGCACTTAGGTAATCTTGTAAAAAAACTATTTGATATTCTTAATTTTGAATAAATTGAAAAAAATTAATATTTAATCATTTTTAATCTATTTGTATATTCTAGAAATATAAATTCATTATATTTACATATCAGGGAATCGTTAATTATGAAATAAAGCATAAACAATTATTTTTCAAGACATATTGTAGTTCCATTATTATGTTATCGTGCATAAGTAATATTTTTGCCTCTTGACAAAACTGTTAAAAAAAATGTTTAAAAGTTAATAGGTAAAAATTGCTCATTCTAGAATACCTCCACCATTTCCTACGACCATATTATAAGATTGGTCGTGAATATTATTAATATTATTTTGTAGGTATAATATTATTATTATTGTTATTGGTATTATAAAATTTTAATAATAATTATTATTATTATTATAATATTTTATCCCGCCCGCTCTATGCTACTAATACGCGTAACTCTGGTAGCCCATTATATTTTTTAATTTATGTCTACTGTGTTTTTAATCGTTTCGGTGTATCGAATATAATATAATATAATATTGTGTATATTGTGTATGTGTGTGTGTGTGTGTATACGACGTTTAATAAAGAAATATAATTCCGGTTCGTATCGATCGTCGGCGATAACGACGATTGCTGGCTCAGGTCAGGGCTCGATCGAGATCTCCGGAGATAACTAGTAGCCGAGTAACGACGATGACGACAACGATGAGAGACGTA
This sequence comes from Pentalonia nigronervosa, assembly GCA_014851325.1. Taxonomy (NCBI): domain Eukaryota; kingdom Metazoa; phylum Arthropoda; class Insecta; order Hemiptera; family Aphididae; genus Pentalonia; species Pentalonia nigronervosa. Next base: position 28,475 of record JACXSJ010000792.1, on the reverse strand, counting down.
TATTATACGGTCGACGCATATATTCTACCGTGGTATGGGCACACGACGAATGCTTATCAAAAAAATCCAGTCAGTTGATGATATGGCGGGGAGGGACGCTAACGTACATGGTTGATAAATCAAAAAATGCACTCATATATTATATTATATACCTACTGAAGAATGATATTTTAACGAACGTTTTACAAGACACCCATTTTCTGAGTATATTTTATTTTTTTCAAACAAGTATCTATTTATAATATTATCGTTGCGATTTTCTAGACACTGGCTTAAAAAAAAATCTTTACTTTTAATTTAATATTCGTGAACACGACATTTTCTCCAGTGTGTTTTGAAAAAAAAAAATCGCTTCGTATATGATGCTATATCATTATATTTATATTATCAGCTGGTCCGCGCGTTAACGCGAGAAAATCCTCTACTCCTATGCCGTGGAAAAAATATAGTAAAATGCCTATTAATTAATTAATTATCATAATACGACGCGTTTCCCATGAAGCGCATAATATCACTTAAAGTTATAATATAATATATTCTAATTTTATTATTTTCCGTAACGGTCATCAACTGCGGCCGTAGACACCTACGCCACCTAACTTAACCTTTACGCATTATTAAATATACGAGTGCGTAATAATAAAAGCGTATTCATATTATTATTAAAATATTAGACGCGTTCGGTGGAACTATTCGTAATATTCTATGGTAGTAAATAAAATAATTCGAAAAATAATAATACACTTATATTATGCCGACCGTTTGGCGCGTGAGAGGACCGCGAGTTGGATGGGATCGGCGGCGGTGGCGGCGTTCTAGCCGACTGTCGTGTGAGCGGCGGAGTGGGCACGTAAGTTTTTTTTTTTATCGGCCAAACTGGTTTTGCGCGCACACAAATTTCTATTACACACACACACACACGAGTTAACGTTAAAATAATAATATTAATATTATACTATTATAAGTACAAGCGAGCGGTCGATCCGTCGTCGTCGTCGTTGGGAAGTCAATTTTTTTATGGGACATGCACCGGCCGAAACCCGTTCGACTCGCGGGTTTTTCCGAATTTCTCAACACCGACTATGACCAGCATGATAATAATATTATATTGTAATACCTATATAATAGTACCACTATCACGACCGTGTTTAAATTTCAATGGGACCTCAGAGCCGTATTTAGGGGGGAGGAATCAAAAAGGGCTCGGGCGGAAAAATTGTAAGAACAGTAAATTTTGGGGACTGATTTAATAATAATAAAATGATTACTGCGTGCAGGTTATCGTTTTAATTAGCAATATACCGAGTGATGAGTGTCTATAATGCTGTGTTTAAAATAATGCATCCTCTGATCATTAAAAATAATTATCAAAATGTGTATCCATATGTAGAAATTACATTTATAAACATACCCTAATTGTTCTGTAGAGAAGTCTTTTTCATCTTAAAATTTAAGATCGATAAGCACTACTGATGAAAAGCTGAATTCTTTAGCTATTTTAACCATAAAGTCAGATTTAACAAAGAAATTAAATAACCGTGATATGATACATTTTTTGACGGAAAAACTTGGCATAAACATTTTTAATTTATTTTCAATTTCCTTTATTCAAATTTAATTATTACATTATAATAAATATATTACACTTGTGAGTATAAGTCTATGTATTTGTTATGTATACCTAATATATTTTTAGATTTTGAATACAATGAAGAATGAATTTGTTTCAACATAATGTTTTTTTCCACAAATATATTATTGAAGAAGATATTTTTACGATGTTGAAAGAGGGGCGTCTTTTTCTTACGTGGAACGTAGAATACTTAATCACGAATGAGGCCCAGAAATTAGGATTTAATTAGGCCAAAATAGGTTTACTATCGTAATATATTTGTAATATTGTTTATTTCAATTAATATGGTTTAATAACAATCGTAAATTTATAATCGAATCATTAAATACTATCTTTGTACCTTATCCAACTTGGATAAATTGAAAAACGTCTCAATTTCATATTATCTTATTTGTTGTAGACAATTACATTATTTGATGATTAATAACAAAATATCATAGTTTTTATGAAAAAAAAAACAATATTTGTCTACTTTAATTTTTATTTTACACGGGTATACCTTATAATGTTTTACGATAAGTTTTACATATTTACACGCCTTATGGGTAATATAGAAAACATTTTTACTAACATTATTTTCAAATTCAAAAAATATCGAATTTTTGCCTACTGTTTTTATTTTTGAACGACCGCACACCGTCGATCAGACCGTATAGACGACGGAGACACGAAGGAACAGACGAAGAAAACGGCGGCAGCCGTCGTGAATATAAATTAAATAATTCCGTTGGCCGTGGGATCCCGCGAACTTCGCGCATTTAATAATATAATAATATAATAGATACGTAACCGTGAATCGAATAGGTAATACAGACTCGGAAATGTAATTAATAATTTATAAAAACAAACCGTAAATTGATCTTTAAACGGGGCGTTTCGACAAACGGATACAACGTCTTGCTATTATAATATTATGTTATGTGCGCTCGCACGTATCCGGTTTTGTTTTCGATCATTATTCGTATTTTTAAATATTCGTATCTGCCCGAGCACCGATCATTACACGGTATTATAACATAGCTATGTGCATAATGTGCATATATATAAATACATTTATTATAATATTATTCATAATATTATAGCGACGATGCACCGGCAGGCAGTGATGATGATGAACACGCGTTAAACCAAATACAATTTTAAGAACGCATGCAAGTACGATATAACTGTATAATAATAATATTATGCATATTTATACATGATGTCTATTAGTCAATCGAGCAGTATCCATTTAATGTGATATTATATATGTAGATACATTATGTGCATAACGTGTTCTCTGCAGTAATTTCTCTTCAATAACATAATATGATACTATATAATAAGATAACCTTTCATCCGTATACATTATATTATAACCGATATAACAATAAAATAACGATATTATTTACCTACTCGTATTTATAAATTATAATCGTGCACGATTTATATTTAATACTTATGCGAAACGTTGCTGTAAACGCGCGATAAATCGTCGATCGCCTGCTGCGGATGTTTCTACTATTTAAGAACAAAACAGTTTTTTATACTTAAAATAATAATTGTTATCTCAGATTATTGTCATGTAATAAAATCCGAATTTATATTATAACAGAAATCGCTGAGCGAACGTTTGCCGTCATTATTGTATTGCATAGGAACGTTTATAAGTTATGAATTATAACTTCTTTGACGGTTTGTTAGCTGTTACATTGAGAGAACGCGGAACTAACATGTGTTGTCTCGTAGTCTTACACAGTACAACATGAAAAATGTTTGTTTGTCAAAATTAATGTTGAGTTGTTAACTTTTATACGAATCGACTTATTATCAAACAAAGCTAAGAATATCATCTTAGATATCTCATAGAATATTATTAATATTTTAATTCTAAAGTGAGTAATAACCAAGACTCGGTACTTAAAGCATTTTCTTATTTTTATTGGTTGACTTAAAATATAGCAGAGTGCTATGGAAGTGTATGTCATGTTATAATAATTTCAATTATGAAATTTAAAAGTGTTTTTTATTTTGCTTTTTTTGACAATTATAAAAAAAATGCTTATTTCCAGATTTTCTACTTTTTTTGATGATTTAAATTAAAAAAAATGTGAAAATTTCTAGTTTTTTTTTTGCTTTTTTACATAATAATATTATATACACTCTATGATAGCGTTGACCACTGACCTAACCCCGATTTTTTCCAATGATTTTCTCCTCAAAATTTTTTTGATAGAGTTAATATTAAAAATAATTCTATTATTTTACCTACTTGTATTAGTTTGTCTTTATTATCTTATCTACTTTGTCGGGTAGTCCGTCGCCGTCCGAGGTATCGTTGCAAGGTTAACAAAAATATTCCAACGCTCAAAATAAAACTGGATTAAATTTTTTTTTTTTTATGATATCATTTTGTTTAAATATTTTTTGTAATCTTTAACAATAAATTCAGCACAATAAGAAAATATGTCTAGTACTTTATTATTTAAAAATCCAATTTAGAAACTTTTCCTAATTTTTTCGTATTTTAAGTCATTTTTTTTTTTTTTTTTGATTAAATATTTTTGCTTAATTTTAAGTTTTTTAAATGCTTATTTGAGTGCTTATAATGATGTTTTTAAGCACTTATTTTAACGATTTTAAGTGCTATAAGTCCCAAGCCTTGATAATAACAATGTAAAATATTACAAATTTTAAATGCTCATAACTCGATTTAAATTAAATTATCATAATAAAAGACTAAGATATTCAATATATATAATACGTAATATCTTACTTTAAGATTGTATAATCAATTTATTCAATACCGTATTCGAGCTATCAACACAAAATTATAGTTTTTATGAATGGAGATTTGCTATGTTGTACAGTTTGTAAGACGGAGACAATACAATATATGATGTCTGCAAATTGTTTCAATCTATTCTTTCTTTTATTCGATACATATATTATTATATTCTATCGGACTGGATTAGTTAATTGGTTGATTATTCTCTAATAATATTATATTTATATACCTACTATGTATATATTTGCATAATTTACGTACCTATATTATTGATACCTATTCTAATTAATTATAATATTTATTATTGATATTTGTATTTTGTTTTTACTTTTAAATGTGTTTGACTGTTCAGTAAAGAAAGTTTATAAACTTTGTACGACGATTGTTATTATTGTTTTTTGTTGTAACTGAAAGAGTACATATAATATGAATCGTATCCGATCATCTCGATTCCTATATATAGACGTTACGAATAGCTATATGAATGGACGGAGAAAAATTCACAATCTATATATTATTATTTGTTCATTGCAGTATCGGTAAACGTATAATCCGAGTTTTCGATTTATGTCCGTCAACACAAAAGTTGATTGAAAAGTTTGAAACAAACTTTGTATAAATTCAAAGCCGCGTAACGACGTTTTATGAGCGTGGCAAATGACGACTGACAGTTGAATTCTTTTCTTTTTCACACGCGCTCCGAAACACAAACAAGCAATACCGAAAACTGATGATTTTTGGTATAAAATGTCGTCCGATTCGTCAATTCTTTTGTGTGTGTGTTTTTTTTTATGACCGCGGCGACGCTGTACTTCATTACCATTTATTTGTAATAATATATGATATTTAACCTCGAGGGTGTTATTAAACAGTATATAATGGCTAGTGGTATACGATAGTGCGACGACGGCGATAATTCGCGACAAATGGAAAACGAGTTTAATGCACACTATACAACCTTGGCATTTGCAAAGAAACATAACCGTCCGTGGTGTATCGAGGTAGATTATTTTTTGGTTTTTAGCCTCATCGTCACTACAGTTTACGTCCAAAAATCTGAACGATTATCGCAATAGCTTTAAATCCATTATATACACTTTCAATCCGCACCGTTATCGATAGTAATGAACATATTGTGTTATATAGGAAACAATCATCATCGCTTCTTCAAAATCAGATATAATAATCCGCAGTGGCGATTTGAACTTTTTTTTTCCTCGAATCAAATTTAATACTCTTACACTGAGTTACACCACCCACCCTAAAAAATTTCTACTGCCCTCCAAGAAGTGAATTCATAAGTTGTAAGTGGTTAAATAATAGATTCTTAATTAGCATGTATAGTAAATCATAGAATCAAAAATTCAAGCAATAAATAACAACTATTTTTGTTATAATACCTACTACTATAACGTTATTGATGAAAGAATTAATAAATTCAATATTTCTATTCAATTCTTTATCGCGATTTAGCTTAAGCTTAAAGTGTACCTTAAATACCTATAGGTACTGCAAACTGCAATTGTCAGTTACTATACGACTTATGTAGAGTAAACGTGTACGGCTAAACATTATATTCATAATTTAATTATCAATCTTTAAAAATTGTTCAAATTACATTGTCCTACCATAGGAGAACATCCACTAATATTTTTGTGAATCACGTGATTCAAATATATCTCCTTGGAGCCGCCACTGATAATCGATATCGACTATCAACACGACAAGAATAAAAATATATAAATATATATTGACTATGTATAATAATGATACGCACCTATTATTATTAAACCAATTTTCACTCCGATATACTTTAATAGTATCCATCGTACAAGTACAACACAAGTATGGCAGCTCAAGTATTATAGATACTTATGTAGAACGCTCATCACTCGTCTAAAATAATTGTGTCACATCAAATAACGACAGTTAGCTCGGCGTATATCGTATATAAAGCACTCTTCAACTGTATAATGTATACGATTACAATGTACATATAGGTAGGTGTAGGTAGTCGAGTATTATGTAACTCACACGACATAATCCAGAAAAAAAAACGATTAGTATATATTTTAGTGATTTAGTGTGGAGTGTTTACCGGAATTCAACATTATAATAATATTATAAAATAATCAGATACGTGGGTTTTTGGCCTTTGGTGCGAGCCACAAATCACAGTGTACGACTGTCGTATCGCGTGTCTCCAAGTCTCGTTATTATATGCTTATTGGATTATTATTTATTATTATTAACATGTATTTCAATCGGAACGCACTAATAATAATAATAATAATGATAATAATAAATTATGTTATTCACAGAAGTCCGTTGGTACCTATATTGGTATGGTACGAAACCAGCAAAACGTATAATATAATATTAACATTTAATTTATACATTAACGTATTATTATATTACATTGATATTTTATCGACGAATAGATAATAATATATATTTTTTTATGTACATAAACCTATAAGGTTTGCTTATGAGCAATAAATTACTTATTCTCCTAATTAAAACGGGTATAAAATTAGTATAATAAATAATAATATTAATGCAATTATATTGTTATTTTATGACCGTATTAAAACGTTAAGAACCATATTAATGATTTTTCCGAAGGAAATATATACTGCGTATACGGCGTCAAATAATTTAAAGTTATGGTACGATAAAAATAGTTTTTTTTATGCGTATCGATTGAACCGTTTTCGAGTTTTGTGAACAAAATATTTTTTCCGGCTATATAGTTGTTGCGAAATAGATTTCGTATCAAAATAATATATTATCGCCATATAGACCTATTCCAGCTACAATATAATACTGCTGCGGCGTAATCGAGCGCTGGAAAGTCATTCGATTTGTTTTTCACTACAGCAGTTGTGCAACAGTAAATATTTTCCTATTTGACAAATCGTGTACGTAAAATATATCTTTTAAATCTGAACGTCCAATGAGTGCATTTTTATTAATTATGGTATACGATGAGTAACAAGAAATATCAATAAAATATGTGTGAATATCAATAAAATATTAAAATATTTAGATAATATGTAGAATGTAGATTGTTTTTGCTCCTATTCGATTCCTACAACGGGTAACAAGAATATAACTCAGTAACTACATATTAGTTAATATTTCCCAGAAAACATTTAAACGTATATTTTTAATTTTCAACTTTCATTTCGTATTATAGTTAGAATGCAGGCTCGAGTGCATACTGAAACTAGTAATCATAAATAATATGTTTTAAAGACTGAATTCTAAATAGTGATCGTAATTTAAAAATATGCAAGTTGTGTTGCCTTAATGAACAAACATTTAAAAATATTATGAAATAAGAATTTAAGGACATTTATTATATAGATTCCCCAAAACCCTGACTTTAATTATTTAATTCAACATCTGCACCAAATATTTAGTATATGTTACTGAAAAAAATATGACACATTATGAATATTATAATTCAGAACTTGCACTGAGTAAATTTTAGAACTGCATATCCTGTTTGTTTTGCAGATATGAAAAAATTTTTTAAGACCAAATTTTCCTCAATCGAATGAATGTATTTTTAAGAATATACAATTTCTAGAACAAGAGATATCATGAAAAAACAATATAATATAATATATTTTCAAATTGTGAATAACATAATTACAACTCAGATAATATATTATAGAAGTTAAAACTTCATAAATTGTGATTATTATACTTGTAAGTAAGGTTATTAGTTGAACGCTCATAATTATATCATATATTTTTGATTTCGTGATATTTCTCAATTTAGAAGTCGTATATATTCTCGGGAGCACATATCTATTCAATCGAGGACAATTTGCTCTTAAAAAAACGTTTATTAGTAATAACTCATAAATTTCACCATTTAGATAATAATAATATTAATAAAAAACCAATAAAATCACTATGCTTTACAAGTAAAAACCATGACGTCACTAATATACATAATATTATATTGTTCGAAGCGCACTACGTTGCAATAATACCAGACCACTTATATGCACAGTTCGGCGTCCTATTATATTATATAGGTTTCGAGCATAAAGTATTACAAATTCGAATCATAGTATTTTGTATGGACATTTTAGTTTAGAACTGCAAATGTTGTGTACAATTATACTTTAGAAAGAGTTCTGAATTATAGAATAATAATATATGACATATTTGATGTAAGTGCTTATATTATTATTATCATAATACGGATACGATACTCCGTCATGAGCAGCCTATATAGTACCTAATGAAAACGCGCGCGGACGGATCGCGTTCAGAGTACAATAATTATAATCAACAGGTATCTAACTTAACCTATATATATATATACTATACATTGCGCGAGTACGTATGCCGTTTATTATAACACGATTATTATTATGATACAAACGACTTGGGTGACCGGGTGGGCAAAACGGCGGCGGCAGCAGTGGTGACGCCGGCGGATTCCGGACGGGTTATCTGCGCACAGTGCTTTGGGCAAGGTAGTGTAACCCAGTTTTGAGAAATGGAACTTTCACCGCGCGAACTCCGTTATTATTATTATTATTAAAATATCGTTGTTGAATTATTATTATACGTATATTATATTATTATTATTATTATTCCCGTGCAGAAAATTATACCTACATGCCATCCAATGCCACATATATTTCATTACTTCAATATACGCTAATATTTATTTGTCTGTATGTATATGTATATATATATTACAGTAAAACCTCCTTACAACGGACCCATTTCGAGACGGAAATTTCCTTATAACGGAAAAAATAACAGTCCCATATAACCGTTATCCTGTATATTTATTAATTTATTCCCCCTTTAACGGAAACTTCTTTATGACGGAAAAATCAGTTGGTATAGAACGATTCCATTTTAAGAAGGTTTTACTGTATATCTATAATAATATTGAATATTATTTAAAATACTGAATGTGAAATATATATATATATAAATGTAAGGAATATAATTCGTAATAAATTGGCTAGGCATTTACGTTATTACCTAATTATTTACATATCATTGACGATAACATAAACATAAATGTAACATATTATAAGTACTCACTTTACACATGCAAGTGTAACACATCATGTTTTTGATTGTGAGCACGTTAACAATCTCTCCTTCATTCACACAGCTTTCGGCATAACCTGTAACAGAATCCATAATAATATTCCTCATTTAGTTAGAATTTCCAATGATACGATATTTTATACGTATAAGATGATATGTTATTATAAAAATATGCGTCTTTGTATCCTATGGTGAGTAGATGAATTTGAAGGGTGGATGATCGAAAATATTATTGTCGAAAAAACGTTAAACATTACGGGCATGTAGACTGCATATTATTGTTCACAAGTATATACATACTATTACATAATTGCAGACACCATTTATTTTATGGTTGACTATTCTAAAAAGTGTTCGTTTTATTCAACATTTCTGCTTACACGTAGGTATATTTAATATATTGTTGTGTGTATACATATAGGCTGATTGAAAATTAATGAAACGACCACTTTATTGTTTAAAAATAGCAAAAAACGTATGATATGTAAATGTTTTGATTTAGAAACATCTAAAACGATTTATACATTTTATAATTTTTTATAATATTTTATGGGAGATTGGGACGGTCGACTTTGGAAATTTATAAAAACTTTAAATATCTTTCAAGCATAGAGTTTTGCATTAATTAAATGTTGGTCATTCATTAAAATATATGTCAAAAACATTTTTACATTATGTTTGCAAAAAAAATAATAGATTCTTGTTTGAATTTCAAAGTTAACCCCCACCCTCTCAAGAAAAAAACCCCCCTAAAATATTGTAAAAAATTAAAAACTATAATAGATGTCTCTAAATCAAAAAATTTTTGTAAGATATATTTTTCACTATTTTGAATGTTTATATGATAAAATGGCCGTAACATAAATTTAGAATCGCCCTATAAATATATAAAGACGTTTGGGCATACATTTAAGTAGAAATATGTCTACATTGATATTTTTCAGTAATGAGTTTTGCTATATATATATATAACTCGATAGTATACACACACAATATACATATTATTATTATGTACACAGCAGCAGTGTTCATGGCTCGACAGCCGTGCACCCAAAACCTAGATAAATCAAAAACCCAAATTTAAAAAATGTGGGTTTTCAATTACTGCAGATTTTCTAATAATATTTTTGCTGAAGGAAAATAGTTGAAAAACTCTGAAAAAATTATCTTTCAATCTTAGTACGATATAGCACTTGCCTATTGGTCGCGTAATCATATATAAAATATAAATTGAAGTGTGTACCTACAGGTCAAGAATCTTCTATAAAGTGACGGTTCGTTGAACATAAAAAACCTTTAAACTCGCCCAAGTATATAATACACGTATTATCATCATTTTTAACACTTTCGCGCCGATTTGTAGAACGACAATCGAAAGTAAGTCTAAAATGGAACGACACGGGCACCCTTAGATCCAATAATATAGTCGGCGCTCCGGAATGGGCAAATAATGAATATTTGTGTCGCATAAAATATAATATTATAATTTAATATACGCCACTGATAACAGCAGCAGCAGTGGAACTCGGTGTACATATCATTATTATTATTATTATTATTGTGTACACAGCAGCAGTATTCGCGGCTCGACCGCGGCCGTATGCACCCGAAACGGATTCGTCGCAATAAATTTCCTGGCACCGGTCCGCGGGCCTCTGTTCAGTGTACGCGGCGACGTCTGCCCCGATAATCCGCGAACAGAAATTTTTTTCCACTCTCGCGGATTGACGTCCGCCGTTGTTTATGCGTATACCTCCACATTTCGAGCGGACGAGGTTTTCAGCGCTCTTTTTCCTCCTCCAATACCCCCTCCCCCCCATCATCGTCACCGGTATTCGGCGATTCGCCCACCGCCATCAGATCGCGGTCAATATAATTTAAAACTCATCGTACAAGCAGCGCGTATATAATAATATTACATGTACGACGTGCACAGGGTGATTCGCCATACACGCTCAACCCCGTAAAATTGTCCGTCGATTGTGTACATATTATATTAAAATTGTGATTTTTTTTTAAAAAATTATTTAAATTTTAATGTACAATATCAATAAAAACGATAACATCGAATGCTATAAGCGGCTGCAAATCGTCATAGTCTCCATATATTTTAAACATTTATTATCATATTAATCATCCTCAATGCATAAAATACTAATTATTTAAGTAGTTAACCTACATAACTATCATTCATGACAATTAACTGTTCGAATTGCGAACAACTACGTCGATATTTTTACAACAATTGTACTCATTTCACAAATAATAATAAACAGTAAAATAGAACTTGAAAAAAAAGTTTCTTACGCCACCTATTTAAAAGACACGCCTGCCTTAAATTTCATCAAATTTGAACATTTGAAAATTTGGTCTTTTTAAGTATATTTAACAATCTGGATTCGTATAAATTCGACACTCGAGGATAAAATGGGGGGGTCAGCACGCTTGGTGAATCACCCTGTATATATGTATATAATTGATAATACTTGGCAAATGCGATCAACGGTTAAAACGAGATAGGAATTCCTATATATTGCTCGCGTATATCGAATATATAAACTATTTGCGTCACTTTTGAAGCAAATGCAGGAGGCTGCTAATGTGTTTAACAAAACATTTTAATATTATTATAAATCCGCAGTCAGAAGAATATTGTTCGTGCGACTGTATACTATAATATGCGTGTAATAAATAAATAATTATATATTATAACACTGTCAGGATTACTCGTTATAATAATAATATTCATTGTCGACGATGTACGTTTACACGCGACACATTGTGTATCTATATACTTGGGAACGAAATATTATTGCATTTTCGAAGTGACTGATTAAAATATAATATTATATACAGTTCAGTCTACATTTCGAGACAACTCTTGTTTGTATTCTTTTGAAATATCGATTTAACAGAAATGTATTAGCATAATATGAACCGAGGACAAGGATGACGTAGTATATGGAGGGCTGGACGAGATCACGTATTATGTTATTGTAATTATTTTATTATTATATTTGTGTCGAGTGTAATATCATAACATATATGATATAGATGAAATGTATTGTACATATTATTATTATAACGGTCGAGAGGATTTGTGAAAAAAAAAACCAAACATATAATAGTAATATAGCGGACGCGCTCTACTGGGTTCTATACAGTACCTATACATAGGTAAAAGGCCCTTAAACAAACTTAAATCGTGATATTGATTATTGTTGTCGTATTTAGTGTAAAATGATATCGTGAAATCACTTCGACGTAACCATAAACGCGCATTTGCATGAATAAATTAATCGATTTCACCAGTTAGTCTAGCTACTGTATTGCAGCCACGAATCAATATAGCTATTATGGTAATATGATAACTTTTACGAGGTGAACGGCGAGCTTATTTTCGCATAATGACGAAACTGCACCTGTTCAAAATATAATTATCGACAACTTGGTTTACGCAGTTCAGCAAAATATAATAATATTATATTGCCATACGCGCACCATTCTCAGTAAGTATAGGTATATATTATAATAAAGTATTATTTACTGCCTGTGTGCAACCGAAAACATATAATTTATTTATATTTATTGCTCAATTCATAAAACTTTTATCACTTCACTCGATATCCAAGCGTTAAGAATCCTTTTATAGTCAAAAATACCAATTATCGTGTATACATATATGAATACGATATTAGGCGATATTATATTAACTTGTATTATAGTATAATATCCATAAAAATCTATGCTATTGATTTCCTACAACTGAATGAATAAATATAATAAATAATTGTATAATATTCACCTCTATATTAGCCATAACATAAATTTAATCAAACCGTTCCTAGACAGGTATTTTTCTTGGATACTTGACGCACAATTTATTATTCTCTATTTCATTATTAGCCCACAGCAATGTCATTACCGAGTAAACATTTTCAAAATGATTGTTTATTACGTTCTCTATACTGGCTATTGGCCAGCTGCAGTATTATATATATATATATATATATATGTATAAGTAATAATAGGAACAAATGAGACACAGTTGTCAATAGAGAAGTCTCGAATTCGAAAGCCATTCTCAATGACGTTTATAAATAACATTTTCAATTAAAACTATTTTCCTATTGTGATAAAAAGATCTGGCGTTTGCATCTTTGGCGAATGATAATGAGTCTCGATCGAGAAAATTAATTCGTTTCAAATTTCACCATCTACTCAATATCGACCGAATAGGGGGAAGGGAATCGTTTATCGGATTTCTGTTTAGTTTTTCACTATTAATCACATTATTACAACATTTTTATTTTATTATTTTAGCAAAAACATAGTAAATTAAATGATTTTATTATAGTCGAACTAATACGCTACGATTTATAAGCAACTAAATGCTGCTAGACCGTCAATAAAGAGGAGCATGTCTCACGTCGATTTGTTTTTGTCTGAGTCCAATTTAACATTTTTGAAACGCAGAAAAATATATATACTATTAAATTTCATAAACGTTTAAATAAAAACGCGAAGTATTAAAGCCCTAAGCTCCCCATAATATAGTTATAAGCTCAAAGCATCGATCGTACGGAAAGAAAAAATAAATTCGTTGCATAGTATTATTAATGGAATACAAAATATTATCATTATAAACTGCGGGCATAATATTTCTCCTATATATTATTATAATCCTCTAGAGTACGTTTATGAAATTCTTATAAATTAAATAAAATAATTGTTACTGATTTCTGTTAAAGTTCTACTAATGCCTCCCCATCGATGGTCGGTACATCATAGATCATTTTTATGTACACCACGATACACAATGTGCACTACGGTCTACAAAACAAAAATTAAATAATATACTAGCCACTCGAAAATATGAGTATTTCCTTAATTTTTTTAAATGTTAAGTAAAAATATCACTGTCGCCCATACCATTTATATCATTTTATCAATTTGCAATCATATTAATCAGTTATGTAAATAGATTTATACACCAAGATCGAAAACATTTTTTTTTTTTTACAATATAGTTTTGTTTTAACTAAATGTGCATTGTTATGATTAAAGTTAAGTTTAAGTTTTTATTATTATGTTAGGCTATTTAATTTGATTAGTTAAAATTAAAAGATATAAATATTTTGTTGTTTTATTCAATTGTATTGTTAAATTATTGTATATACGTATAAATATATAGCACTGATATTTTTTAAGACAGTAATAATAATAGTTCGACAATATCGAGAAAAAAAAATTCTGTTCAAACTAATAGAATTAAGTGTGCAGTCCGAAATTGCTTGATAAATAATTAGGCCCGGTATAAACCAATTACAATACACAAATATTTGTTTTACGGTAATCGAAATACAGTCGTTTTCTTGTCGATATACAGAGACCACTGAAGCCGACCACGAAAGAAATCCACCGAAGTAGGTATAATAATGTTAATGCGTGTAGTTGTAATAATATGTATAATATTGTAAATTCCATATAAAAGCGATCGACATAACATATTATACGTTACTTAACGAGAAAATGGTATATACACACACACTTTTATATAAATATATATTACATGTGTGTGTGTGTGTGTGTGTGTGTGTGTGTGTGTGTGTGTGTGTGTGTGTTAATGTTTATGCATTATAATTCATTTATCAAACAATCGTAACACGAAAACCCACGACGACGACGTTCGCGTGTTTTTCAATTTTTTTTTACCGAACATCCTTTGTTGTTCATGTGGTCGTCATCGCGGGCGTGTCGGCTTAGTCGAGGGGTGGGTTGGGCGGAGGGGTACATACCGGACCATCTATATACTTCGGCGGTGGTCCACAATCGGCGGCGGCGGCGTCCAGTTACGACCAATCCCGGGGGTTATCACTTAATTCGTTTTTGCCGCCCGCCACCGCCGTCAAAAAACCCGATGACTTTATATAATAATAATAATAATAATATAATGACGACGACGACGACGACGACGACGATGATGATGATAATAATAATACCACCGCGTGCCCGCGCGGTATCTACCGGTGCGGTAACATATAATAACACGGGACCGGCGAAATATGTTACCCTGACATCGTTATTAATGAGTACCCCCCCTCCCCCGGACCTTTTGTCTCATCTCATCGCAGTCGTCGTACACGGCGCACCACACACGCGGCGCAATCGTGTAGGTATATACATATATTTGAGTTTTTTTTTTCTTTCCATTCGAGAAGAACAAACAACACGGCAATCATAATAACGAGAACGGAAAAAAAAAACTAAAATAAATAGTAAAAAAAAAAAAACAGACCATTATTATTATTATTATCATCGTCGTCGTCTACCGCCGTTAATATATATATATATATATATATATGCGTATGTGTATGTGTGTGTGTGTGTAGTGATGATTTTATTACGTGTGGTATCCCACGCGCGTTCGCCAATATTTCAGAAATTAACGCTAACGGGGAACGAGCAGGGGCCCTCCCATCACGAGAGTTGATGCGTCGGAATTTCTCGACTTTTACCAATCCAATTAGGACGTTGAAGAATTGTCGGGACACCGCGGGAGGTTGGCCGGTTACCTCTATATATAATATTTATGTAATGCATTATATACACGGACGACGACGACGACGATTGTCTCTTAGTCGTCTTCGGCGGCAGGGTGCGCCCGACCACCCTCTCGGAGACGACGTCGTTTTTACTCTGAAAAACCTATATAATAATAAATTTAGCGACCTTTTACCCGTCCGCAGCGATGTGCCACAACCGATACACATCATCTATATGATATTATGTACATAAACAAGCCTGCCTGTAGGTTATAGGTATGTACTACTGAAGTACCGCCGCCGCGTGTACGTACACGATGTTGTATTGTATAATATCTGTTGTAGTGTTTTGCACCGACTGCAGGGTGAGGCCGTGTGTGTATTTAACATGGTACATATCATATACGGTTATACCGCATACCAACGACGCATACCACGAGTACGGTTACGCGCACCACGTGCACCGCGGGTTAAATCTGTCGAAAATAATATGGATATATACGGGTATCTATATACATTTTTTTTTTTTGTAAAACGCATATATTATGCCTATTAGCCATACCACGCATACCCATAATTTAATAATATATAAACACACACAATCGATTCGGTCGATTACCCTCGATTACTCGAGGTCGATTACGTCGATGTATTCTCATATATATTCAATAATCGTCTCGACAATAATACTATATCGATGTCGATCAATAGTTGTTTTGAAAAAATTGCATGCCTCTTTGAGAAGTCTTATAAATATGCCACAAAGCACGACGATTTTGAAAAATTCGTTCAAGTTTCCCAAGTACAAGTAAAATATTTTTCAATATCGATAATAAAAAAATATTTGATTTATAATCTTCATATGATAATTATTTCATAATAATATTATAATATGAAATTGAATTGTATATTATTCGTTCTGTACACACGTGTACCACAGCGTATAATAATATTATATTATTATAATTATTCGGCGGAATAGTGTTTACAAGTTCAGTGACTGAACTTACTATATTATATTATATTATATATTGTTGTACTCGTACATTCAACCTGAACACATTTTATTCATCTTGTTGTAAACTTGTAGTCTATTAAATAAAATGTATTATATCCAATTTAAACGAAAATTCGTTACTGGGTGGCCAATCAAAATTTCGAATCAGCCAAAGTAATATTATGTAATATAATGCCCCGCATTGCTCCCCGCCCCTCCGCTTTGATCCAGTGCTGTGAAACATGCGATATTATATATTTTAAAATAAATAATGACTCATTACAATCGATAGTATCTACTCAGTTCAATAACTGTAACCGAGCGTGTTTCCTCCGCGGGATTTTGGCAAAGTCTATAAGCATTTCCTTCTGCTCAGCAACGACGGTTACAAACAATATATATTTTCTTATAATGATATGTTTTATATAGGACCCGACGACATTTGCACGCGCTCATTTCGTTGAAAGCAATATTTTAGTCGGCCGAGCGGAACACGAAAACGGTCTTGTGATTAATGACCAACCGAGTGTACATCGTCAGTGGAATAAATAAAAACAAACATCTTACGTGATCCCTTTGATTGAACAGTGTGTGATGGAGATGGACTGTACATTTTGATGTATACACATATTATATACGAGCAGTGCAGGGTAAAATTCGAAAAGTTTTGCCCACATATCGACGGACCAAGCTAATATGGTCATTTCGTTAACGTAAATTATTTCTCTCTCGATTCCCAAAAGTCGGTTTAGTGTGCGATAGCATGTAGAATATTGTATTCTACGGATAAAAAAAAATAAATTCGTTCCATTGTCGTACGGAATGAAACTTTTGTACAAATTCATAATACGATTTTGAAGGAATGACAAAATGATAAATCGTTTCGATCCCTTACAGTCACCGGAAGTCAAACTTCCTGGTTGTCCAACGATCTCATCCCCACACGGACATTGAAACCTTTAGTAGACATCGTCTGCGTGCGTTATAACGTTGTCGGTGAAGTTTTGATAAAACGGATCAACTCGACTCGTAGACGTTCGACAACAAAAACAGTTACTATTTATAATATCATAATATACTTATTTTTTTTTTTTTTGGTACCTGCAAGTATGACATAGTGAATGACCTATGATTCTTAATATGCCTCTTATCAAACGCGTATTTTACATACCCATACAATATATTATTATAATATCAAGATTTGGTGTATCATATTGTGAAAATCTTTAAAATAAATAAATATATATTTTTACCGACAACGACTTTATATGTTAAATCGTATAGTTTTATTTTTATTTTACATGATAGTGAACATAATGTAATATAATTGCATTGAGTAGGTTCTGCCATAAATTTCATACGAATTCCGATTTTATTTTTATAGGTATTATTTGAGAGTATTTCCAGTGTTATTTACCTGACATAAAAATCTGTTATACAATTATCTTTTCTCGATGTATGAACAGGATATATACTTATCGAAATGCTATTAACTACCCACATTTTTTTTATTCGTTTCAGATTTAGTTTTGAACGAACCCACTACTAGTATCCGTGAAACAAAACCCATATAATTTGACGTTTTTAAGAATATACTTGAACGATCTGCGAGATGTAATCGGGGGCGGAATCAAGTGCGTATTTATAATAACAACAATAACGATAAATGCGTCCTTTTAAAAAATACTATGTTTTTTTTATTTTTAGTACCCTTTATATAGCTTTAGCGACCTAAATAATATTATAAAAACAATGCATGGATTACTTTGGTTTTATACACTGCTAATAATCAATTACACCAGGATATACTTATCTGTGTATATACATGTAGACAATCTACTGTTCTTTTTTATTTTTATTCTCTTATTACGTCGTCGTCGGTGCGCATGCCTTCTAATTATTTAGTCCTTTTATTATTTATTAGTTGAGGTACATAGGTGTACATATAATATATATATATGTGTGTGTGTGTGTGTGTGTGTGTGTGTGTATGTATGTATTTTTTTCGTTGTTACTCTCAAACGTCCTTATCTGGTCCGGACCGTCTTCGTTGTAATAACAGTAATAACAGAACTAAATCCCAACAGAACGGGATGTCAGAAAGTATATTATATTGTAATGGTCTACGCGCGTGATCCAGCAATAATAACGTAATTATAACCTTTTATCTGTTGTTTTTATTAGCCGTTCGCCGCAGCAGCCAGCCACCTATATGCGTACCTGGTCGTCAATAGGTTTCATTGCAACACACACATTCAACACTCGACACTCGACATTTGAAACACAAACTCATTCCCGTAAACTTTGCCTTCTCTGCAGTCGAAAACGGAACGCAAAAATCTCAAAATCTAAACTTCCCCACCCAAACGGATCACAGTCTGCAGAAATGTTTCGTGGTAATAAGAGAATCACACCCAGTTCGCATACACTGTGATGTTACATATCATATGGCTACCTATTGAGCTCATCATCATGGGAATTGTCGTTTATATTTTCACCACATAAATGTTTTTCATTACCTAGGTATACCACTTTTTAACAAACAAACATTTCTATTTTTATTATTATATTATATTGAAATATATTGAAATAATTATTTAGATGTATATTTATTTATGTTTTAACTTATAATAGACGTATGCTATATATAATATACATTGAACATGACGCGTGCATCTCGTAGTATAGACTTCAAGGCCATATCTGGGGGGTCCAATGGGTCCGGACCCCCCCCCCCCCCGAAAATCTTTTATTATCTTATTTTTTAATCAAATGTAAAACCTAAATTCATTGAAATTACAATACACATGTTTTGGACACCTTCCAAAAATAATTTCAGGATATGTTCTTGATACACTTTGAAAGTATCGTGTTGAATGAAAGTTACTTAAGTTCCACATATAATACTATATACAAACGGTTGTTGAAAATGTCAACTAAGATGGTACCAGAAATTTACATCTTACTATACTAAATTAAATCATATCAAACATAACACCGTCAATTGGAAATTTCCTATCAAAATTAGCAGAAAATTTGAAGTCGTATTAACTAGACTCAGAATTGGGTACACACAAATCTCCTACAGTTTTCTAATGGCCATGGAAAAACTCCCAATATGCACATCCTGCAGTGTCCAGTCATCATCAGCTCACTGAATGCCGAATATACCACAATATCCGAACAAACTATAATCTGCCTGAATCACTAACCATATTACTAAACAATCACCCTCGATCCATAACCAACATCGTCCAATTCATCATAACCGCCAATCTTCAAACCAAAATTTAGTTAACACTTAGTATACAATACATGTAATTTACTTTATTTTTTTCTGTAAGCCCCATGGCCCATGTTACTAATGGTATATCTATATAAAATAATAAAAAAAAAGGTTGTTGAATTTTGAGTATTATATTCTTTTGTATCCAATTATTTTTATAACAGAATACTATTTTTGCAATGATCACATTAGAGACTAAAGAGATTGTAGTGTGCGAGTTGTTATGTGCTACCAAAAATACCAGGACAAGGAATGAAAATAGTTTAAATTAAACGACCAGCAGTTCAAAAGAGTTCTAATGCTACAACAATAACAGAATATAATTTACTCGTATACCAAAATAATATAATTTTATATTGTACAAAATATAAACACTTTGTGTACACAAGGATCACAAAGCGTCCTTTTTTTGACTCAAACAAGTAGTAAAGCTCTGTATCACGCGTATGACGTATTTTATATTTTTATAGTAATTTTATTATTTCTCATGGTCGTTAAAACTCAATATATTTATAGTAAATAGGAAAAAAAATACGATCATGTTTCAAATAAAATATAATATTAAACGCGAGCTGTTATAATATAATCATGATTGATCACATACTTAAAATATAGTTGCACACTTGCACGATTTATGATCGCCGATGGTATAGACGGCTTTCAAAAAAATCAACACATTCCCGGCCGGAACGAGATTTTTAATTCTTAATAAATCGTCCAAAAATATCATCGAAAAACGAATGCAGCTCGTAATGAATATTGTCGATTTTCGTAAAATCGGTCGCGTATCGCGTTCTCGCGCCGTTTCCACAATATTATAATATAATATTATACTTGGTTGTCTGTTGTCTCGTCGTTATACTCGCAGTGAAGCTACGCATCAAACTTTTTTTTGACAGCGCCCGTCTCGCTCAAGAATGCAGCACACAATTCACGTCGCACGAAGGTAGTCTCCGCACGAAAAACCGGATCGGTCTGAGACCATCATTTAGTTGCGAGAACTACGACGGATCTTACGAGAGCAGCAAAAACGGTAAAAAATATAATTAAATAAAAAAATATAAAACAGAAATAACACTGGTGTCATATTATTGTAGAAAAAACGGCGGCGGTGGCGGCGGCGGCGGCCGGCGTCGACGACGACTACAGCTATGCCATTACTAAATATAATATTCTGATACTAATGGCGCGACGATAGCATATCATACATATAGCCACACGGATATATATTATATTAGAGGTAATATATAAGTGCGTGTGCGTATATATATATATTTTTTTTTCGAGAGAGAGAGAGTTAAAAGCGCCAGGAATTCCTGATTTAAAATCGAGCTGATATAAATAACAGAAATAAAAAAAAAAATAACAGAAAAGACAATAATTCCGGTACGGGTATAACGTTATGTACATAGGTACGCGTATTATAGTTATCGTACCGGTTGGGTCCATTAAGAGAGGTGAATAAAATAAAAAATAAAAACACTCGCCGAGGGCCATTTGTCTACGGCGCATCCGAAGACGATATAATAAAACACGCGCGTATTCCATTATAACGTAATATTATTATATCGTATATAAATAATATAATAGTAGTATAATGTAATGTACCTAATAATAATATTATTATTATTATTATTATTATAGTCGCACGCTCGTCCGTATTTCGACAGCGTCTGCCGCGCGTGTTTGCGTGTGATCATCATCATCGCATTCCGCGGGCGAGCGATTCTCCGCCCGAAAATCGGCGACCGTGCATTGGTTCTGACGTCCGACCAGTAACCGGGTATGAACCCATATTATGTGTATAGGTACGCGCAGTCGTTACACCCATAATATTGCGATCTGTTCAGCAGGTATGTGCGTTTTGAGGGGTTGTATGGGAGGGAGGAGAGGTATAAGCCGAATAAGTAACCGTCATCGCGTTACCGCGGTCGAGTCGGACACAATCGTACACACGTCACGCGTATTTCATATTTTTTATACCGAACACTCGATCGCGCCACGGGGACGATATCCACAAAAACTCAAAATAATGGATATTGCATTTTTTTTCTTTTCTGATAGTAGGTATATTCTATATACACGATATACATTATTACGATCCACCCGCAGTGTTTTTCTGCTGTGCAATGCACATTGAACATAATATAAATATTTTGTTAGCATTTAAGTATTAAATGTATTGTTATTCCGTGAAATACCTAGACAGCTATACATGATGCCTTAACCAAATCAAATCGATAAAATTTAAAATAAACAATTTAATTTGGTAGTTTATAAATTTCACGTTATTGTTCGGTTAAAAAATGTAATCTTACGATTAAATGAGTTTAAGTAGACTTAGGTACCCTAATTACCCCTTCAACTATTTGAAAATTTTCGATACAAGTTAGTGGTAGATGCAGATTGTTGTCTCTTGTCAGTATGTACGCTTAATCAAGTTTTTTTTTTAATATGTTCATCCACTAATCGATTAATCAGTTGTAAAAATGGTGTACTGTATAATTCAAAATTCCATCAGAATCAATCTTGCACAAATAAATAACTAATAATTATAAAGTATTATAGTTTTAATACATTTATTCATATTTTAAAATAAAAATAAAATGTAATCATTTAAACACTTTAACTGGTATTGTATGGAATAACTAGTTATCATATACATTTTTGTATAAAGTATTTATTTAATTTTAATGATAATGCTTAAATTACATAGTTTCGATAAATGATAGGATATTGGTTGAAGACTTTAATATAATATAGATTATAAAATCATATAATATTTTAAAAACGTGTAATACTCAAAATCTATTATTTTTCTTTTTTGATTGATAGCCGTTTTAGAGAACACAAGCTTAAATTAACCTTAAATTACAGAGTAGGTATAGGAAGATTTTTGTCTACTCATAACTCCCAAAACGATAATCGTAAACACAACACTGACAAGAAGATAATATATAGACACAATCATATTATATTTATTAGACATAACAATAATATTATGTGTCTAGCACCGTCCACGTACGTTGATATATTATGTATATTTCTAGATAATAATATATAACGGAAAATTGGAAAAATTTTTCCAATTTTTTTTTTAAATTTATATATGTAATTTTTTCAACAATCGTGTAAGAGATGTAAAGATATATACTTGAAAGTACAAAGTCGGGGGGCTACGTGAAGTTGGCCCCCCAATTTTAATTTGCCGATTTTGGTCACGAAGTTATAGGTTACAAATTTTTTAATTTCGGTTTCTTAAAGTTGTAAAAAGGTTGCTAAATATTGGCATTAATTTGGAATCTCTATGTCAAAGTCGGGAGACCAACTTCATGTACATAATTTTTATGCCATTAAATTACCGTTGAAAAACCATAATTAAATCTATTGATCTGTTACGGTGTTACAAGAAGATACTATTATGGTGATGATACGATACAAGGAACATACTGTTTAGTATTTTAAATGACGACGATAACCGAGTGATAATAGTATTTACCCATATTTATTTTCTAAAAAGAAATTCTTTCGATTCGATGCTGCTGCAACAACCAGATACGAACCAATAAGTGTTTTACCCGAGTGAACGGCTTCGTAAACGAAACGTATACCGTTGATAATATAATAAACGAAATTTATTTGTAATAATTAACGTTTAGGGGGGCTCGTGCAGTCGACTGTGTACAACAATATTATTATTATCCGTAAAAAAACAAATAATAATCCAAGATTTTTATCGATGTATTTCGTTGGAGTTTAAGTTTAAGTTTTTTTACGACTGTATAGCGTTTCTTATAATATTATTATACACTCACACATTATTATGCATCACATATCATATATTATTATAAATTATTAGCAATTATACATTTTATACTACATAACTGTTGATCCGAATTCCGGAATACTTTTAAACAATATCGTTATGAACAAATTATATATTATTATATCACGAAATCGCAGTTTGGACGAAAGAAAACATTATCAGAATAATCAAAAACGGTTGAACATCATTACCAAGTCCATGTATTATTTTATATAAAAAAAAAAAAATGTTCACAGCATTATTGTGGTTAAATTATTAATTAATTTAATTCAATTTGAACGAAATCGATGTGTCCGCATCACGCGCCGATGACCGAATAATCGGATGTCCATCAGTGCAGAATTCGACAAAAGAATACGAATAAACGCCGTGACTTTCACACGAACATCATTTCATTTTAAACTGGTAATTTGTAATCGAAACGTGGTCAAAAATAATCGTAATGAAACCGTCGCCGTTGCCAAATACCACGCTAGACGCCGTATGGGAACCATAAACTTTTACGATGTATTCACAATGTGGTAATACCATATACCGGCTCTATATTATAATCTATAATATAATATTAGTGATGTGTAAACGCCATACAGTAATTCGTGTACGTATATGTACATAATTATTACACATATAGGTTAAGTTATTATTGCAAAAGAAAATTAATAGTACCTAAAATGATTATATAATAATTGTAGGCTTGCTCGCAACATCGTGTACGAGGTGGCCCGCCACGGTTTTCCGTTTTCTCGCATTAGTTTAATGATAAGACGGTAAACCGCGGTCGACCACATCATATATGACGTATACAATAACGAATGCTGGGAAAAAAGCCACGAAAAAATAAGCCAAAAAAAGGTTACGGAAAAAAAACAAAACTCTTTTATTTAAAAATATTAATTATATTAAATTTTGACAGTTATATTATTAATTCTATGGTAATAGTATTCTATAGTATTTTATTTTTGAAACCCAGAATAAAGGGTATATTATATGAACTAACTACTAATATATAATAAATAGTGAATGAATAAAAAAGTGTCAAAAAATTTTTAAGTTTTTTTTACTTTAATATTTTAATAAATGCTTACCTATAATATTTTAAATAATGGGCAAGTATTTCTATTAAACATTTTAGAAAAAAAATCACTCTTTATATACCTTAAGTATTTAATTGTTAAGAGATTTTAGTTTATACATTAAGTAATAAAAAAAATTACTACATTGTGAAAAAAACACAAAAAAATACTAAAAATCTCTGTTTGGAAATCAAAGAAGGAAACAAAAGTTTACCAGAATTTTTAACTACAGTAGTACACACAATAAGTTTTTATTAATTGTTTTTGATTTATTTTATTTGAATATTCTGAATATCCTTATGTACTACCTACCTATCTATTATCATTATATTATTATGTATTACGTACCAATTACTCGACACATTAACTTAATTAGTTAGTAAAATAATAGACAAATAAACAATTACAACACAATATCAATTAATAATTTTGTGCACCTATGTAGTAAATTGTCTATAAATTTTAATAATATTTAAATATAAAACTAAAATTTATTATGGCTTTTGTTTTGATTACCTACAACAACTGATGTTTCCAACTTTCGAGATAATTTGAATGGGTTTTGCATAAAATGTATGCATTATTAATTATTATATGGTATGTATAGTACAATGTTTGTGTACGGAAAATGTAAAAGCACATGTAAAATGATTATTCACGACTCGTCAGTATAGTACATAATATAATTATACATCAGAAATCGTCTTACGTGTACCTCACGATTTATATGCGTACATATTGAGTTGGGCGGAAACCTATCGTGCACGACTTATCGTATATTGACGGTTGTGATGCCCAACAATTCAGCAACAAATATCAAATTTCACAGAGGAGCCGTTTTAGTTTTTAACAAAAAGGTGTTAATAGCGTTATTTTTTTTTATTTATTTTACTATAAAAAAAAATACTACAAAACAAAATAATTTATAAAACCTTTAATATTTAAACATTCATTTCTTTTTTATTTTCTGTAATTAAAACGGACTTACAAAAAGTGGAATATGTTAATTTCTTACGAAGTATTATAATTTAAAAATAAATTCAATGTTTCGTATTCATATAAAACATATTATTCTGCATAATGAAATATAAGCATAGGTTAAAATCAATATAGGTATTAGAATGTAGAGACATACAAGTGGCCCGGAAAAAATTCAACATACCTGAGCACCTACACGACGCACTTGGTCCTGATGAAAACACCACTCAAATAAATTGTACTATTTAGTTTAAGTAATATTTAATTAGTAATTCAAGCCAATAGTACTGTTATCGAGGCTTCAACTAATATATATATATATATATAGGTATTGTAATATTGTATAATAATTACACGACACCTATACGTTCAAACGTATAATACATATTTCATACTTTTAGTACTAGATCGAAAAATATTTTATTTCTCTCAAACCTAATATAAGTCTAAAATTGGTTATTTCGGTTTTTGACAAAAACATCTAGTCCGGTTATATGCGAGTATGTTATTTTTGACACGTCGATGCAAAAATTTTTAAAAACATACGTTTTATTCACAGTTTTTTGAGAAAGGAGGAACATTTCTACGGCAGAGTGAGAATAAGTTCCACAGGAATGTGCGTAAACAGTAGAAACCGTAGAAGAATAGGTATATAAGAATCATCACAGTAATCCGTTTTACCATTATTACTAAGTAAGTAAGTATAAACGAACGAAAGAAACGAATTTTCGTAATATAGGAAAGAAAAAAATCAATGCCAGTTAGACGTCATCAAATAAGTGCTCGAGTGGTGAAGGGGAAGGGGTGCGTGTGCATAAATACCCTATAGCACAGCTCACGAACCTTTCAGTTGGTTCCGGAAGTGCCGGTGTGTCGACTTCCTGTTGTTCACCCCTCGACGAGCTTGTTCGACGTAAAAAGTAGAAAAAAACACGACAACCACTCTGCAATGACGACAACGACTATTATACACATATGCCATACAACTTACGTACTTTGGGTTGTACCCAAATTGACATATTATTTTAGTGGGCGAATTTTAACATTTTTTTTTTCGTTTTCAGCGCACTCCTTGTTCGGCGTCAACTGCAGGCGGGTGTGTACTGTACATACAGTAAGTATATTATGTACAACGACGACAACAATATACTTTCAATTAACTCCCGAGGCCAGCTAGGATAAAATATACGCGTTCTGAAGACGCTCTGTTTCCTTTTTTTGTTTTGTTTTATTTTACGATAAAACTGAAGTATAAAAACGTTGAGTGGACGGACAATAATAATATAATAATAAACGCATACACGACAAGTGCACAGTTATCGTTCTCGCGGTGCGGCGAGCTAATATCGAATTTCGGCTTTATCACGTGTTATGTCAGGTATAATAATAATTATTATTATAATTGATTATATCTATCGAATACTACAATAGTGTAGTGATTAGTAGGTATAATATAATATTTAAAAACGAAGACAGTAAATCTAATTATTATATGTCAATGAATAACGACTAGTGTTTTTGTATAGATTATATTATTATATTTATAATACGCTATACTGCAGTCTGCGATATAATATTATAGGTGTTCCGTCAAATTATCGCAACAATATTGTCGCGGTAATAATATCGCGGAAATACGTCGCGGTTCATTTTATAGCACATCAATAATCTCGCGCGTCATTATTATCGCAATATTTATTATTTGCAAGATTAGTTACTAGATAACAATAATTTGTTTGTTTCGTGTACGGCCCGTACATGACAGTATTAGTTTGGCAATATAACACGACAGACAGCCTGCAGTATGGAGTATATTACCAGCCAAAAAGGTGGAATAATATTAAAATATAAATCATTCTTATTCCAAAAAGAACGTGAAACAACAGAAAAAAATATTTGGAGGTGTTTGGAATACACCACAAAAAAATGCCGTGGACGTTTACACTCATTTGGTGAAGTTGTTCTTCGTACAACTAATCATAATCACGTTCCCGACATAGGCAAAATTGAGGCAAAAGAAACCATCGAAAAATTAAAAGACACTGCAAAAAATACTCAACTAACAACTCACTGTGATGTGGGGACTATAACATCTGAAGTAAATTTCCTTACATATTTTTGTATAACCATAATTTTATTAGACAATAATTTACATAATATTATAGATTACACAGAGCGTGGCAGGACAACTACCGAGCTTAAATCAACTAAAGCGTACAGTTCAACGAATTCGAAAAATCGAAACATGTGCTCCACCTATTCCAAAATCACTTAAC